>VDFB02325764.1:145109-207655 GCA_007258455.2 Sequoia sempervirens | reverse complement strand
CTACCCATTGGATTCTTACTCCTAATGGACATGTAGATGATCTTCATTCAAAACAATAGTCCATACTCTTGATATCAATACCAAGGAACAAGAGTCTCCTACTCTTAACATTTGTACACATGATCAAGATACAGAAAAATCTAGAGACATATCTGAAATGGGTCATGAAGAAGGCTTCTACAGAAGTTGTGAATCAAAAACATCCTATGAAGGCATATCAAAAATGAATCACGAGGAATACTTTTACGTGGAAAATCAATCATCAAAACCTCTTGAAGAAGCATTGAAATATGATATTTCACAAGATCAAGCCAAAGATATGAATCGGGAAGCTATCCCACTTATGGAGGATCCTATCACTTATAAACTTGGATTACTTACCTTTTTTAAGGGGGTATGTGTAGGATCATCATGGAAAAAACAGGCCCTTAAGTGGCAAAAAATTCAAAAAAATCAGAGTTAGGCAACTTGACATAAAAATTTGAATAAGTTATCTATATTATTTCAAAAATATGTAAGAATAGAATTTGTAGCAAATTGAATGCAGTTTCTAAACTACTAGGTTTTTTTTTAAGAAAAATAAATCTATTTGGTGAAAATTTGAAATTTCAATGCAGAGGTACTTAAATTTCAGGGAAAAAATAAGAAGTAGGTGTCTGTCTGACCACCAACCACAATAAAATGATAATATATTTTTATAAGATTTTATATATAAGTAGAGAACTCATACTCCGATGTGATGCATATTTTTTTATATTTTTTTTCCAAGTAAATAACTAATTATGGATTTTTACTAAACTTTTAAAAATATAAAACTCTCGATGTCTCCAATTACTCCTAACTTTGGTCAAAACTTCATGAAATTCAATTTTTCTTTTTTTAATCCTATAGTATGTGAAGCATAGAATGTGACACATGTTTTGGATTCAAAAAATGTGATACTGTTTGAAAGCTATAGATGTTTTCCAATCAGCCTATCAATCAAGACTTTAGTCGTAATTTGAATAGAAAATGAATAATAATTACTTATTAAATTCAAATTAAAGCATGATTTATATCAATGGAAATCTGAGAATCTCCTTTAAAAACCCTTTTCATTTCATGAATTTTGGGTAAAAAAATAGTCGTCAGCCACATACCCATCATATTTCCACTTTTTGGCCCATCATGATCCTGCACATACCCAAGGCAAGCTATCTTATCAATGAAGAAGCTATCACCTTTGAAGATCCACAATAGAGAAGAGAAGGATTAGCACCTTGTTTCCAAGGTAAATCATATCCTATTGCAAATAAAATGTTTCAATAGATGAATTATCAAGGCAGAGGATTAGGCCTGCATGAACAAGGTATCCTAGAACAAGTGTAGATAATTGGAAATCATAAGCATCAAGGTCTTAGTTATTCAACAATGAATGGATCTAAAGATATCAGTGATAACTCTATGATACTGGGGGCAATTTTATCTAGTGCAAACATCAACATAGGGAGCACGAAGAATCCTTATGATGAAACCCATGCCAATACCACAACCAACCACGCCACGAATCTTCATCCACCCATCACCCCATCCACGAATTGGGACCAACATCAAAAGAAAGATTTGAACCAAGGCACAAAGAACGTTACCAAAGCAAAAGAAGCTAAGGATCATAATGGACAAATCAAATACAAATGGATACCAAAGAATACAAAGAAAGATGATCCCTATCAAACTCTATTAGTCAAAGAAACTATGGGGAAAAATAAAAAAGGGAAAAGTATCCATCAAATATTTCCACAAAGGAAAAAGAACGCTTCTCAAGCAATGTACAAAGTATATCAAGCAATTGGTCCTAATTCCATACACACTTTCGTATCCACCCATTACTGCTCATCTTCCCAAGTTTGGAGAGTCAAAGGTTCCAAGCTGTCAACCAATCCATCTTTTATTCCTAAACACACTCCATCCACACCTCCACGCATGATATCCAATTCTCACATTAATCATGTATTGGCAGTCACCCTTCATTATAAGGATTCAGAAGGCACTCTATTGTGATGGGCGCACAAAGGAAAAGTTAACTCTAGTATCAACAAAGCAAATCAGGAATCTCAAAAGTTGTATTCAAGTGCACATATCTTGGAAAAACAACTTTTTTAGGGAGGATATTGATGGTACATTATGATAGAAGCATCTTCATCAACACCACTAGGTGATTCAACATGAGCTTAAAAATATTTCACAGAAAAATTAAAAAATATCAAAAAATATGAAAATCAAAAAAAGGATTGAAAATAGTAAAGAAAAAAATTGTCCTCTAGTGAAAACCACTATGGTGGCACTTTGGACAGGTACCATGATGAAAACCTGAAAAATAAGCGTCATGTGTAGAATCGAGCATCTACATGTGCTAATTTAGGTGAAATCATCTCATCCCATCCATAATAAGTCCAACATTTCATCCATCTCATCCATAATAAATCCATTCATCCATGAACCATTTAGCCACGAACCATTTAGCCAATCCATTTTCATCCATCTACATCCATAGTCCAAATTATCTTGATCTTGGTGTACACTTTACACTTGCTTATGGTAAACATCTTGACATGAGTCATTCTCATTGAGCGTATCCTACCCAACATTATCTGAGCCATGAAGCACTATCCAAATGAGCATCCTCTATTTGAACACCTTATCTTATCGCAAGATAATCCAAATCCCTTCATACACACACCTATCCAAGAATTCACCCACATTGAATTCCATACATTGCTAGGCACTGGGGGTAGATATTTACATCTTGCTTTGGGAATAAATCTTGATCTATATCCTCCAACTTATGTGGTGATCCAAACATTGGCAAACGTAAAATCAAATTGGTCAAGCACTTGTGAGCCAAAATTCAAATCACTAGCCCATGGCACATTTTGAAAAGAAGATGTTCCCTATCAAGCTTTATCTTTCATCGAACATCAATCCAAACAATCAATATCAGTTACATCTAATGTGTGCTTCAACATCACATCAAATCATCCAAAACCAACTTTTGTTCCAAACCAAGCTTCATCAATTCTGATGAATCAAATCCAATCAATCCATCATCTTGGGATATCCTTCTCAATCCTTGTGTTGCTTAACACAATCCTTGCATTGTTGTGTATCCTCGACAATTTTATCATCATCAATCCCTCATCATCTTGGGATATCCATTCTAATCATCGTGTTGCTTAACACTATCCTTGCATTGTTGTGTATCCTCAACAATGTTATCATCATCAATCCATCGATCTGATCAATCAACCTTAGCTCGGTTTTCAAAAAAAATCTCAAAACAGAGCATTGATATCATCACACATTTCCATATTCAAAATGTCAAAATCATATCAAAATCCAAAAACATTCAAAAAACCAAGAAAATCCAAAAACATCCAAAATCATATCAAAATCCAAAAACATTCATAAAAATAGAAAATGTCCAAAACATGGTATCTGAACTACGTCGTCTCTAAGCTTAAACATAGGCAAGGCTAATCTTTGATCAGCCCCCGAGATGCTCACAAAACATTTAAAACAACAAAACACAAAACATTCAAAAACACAAAATCCAAAAAATTCTACAAACTTCATAGAACCCAAACATTGGAAACTTTGAAAACACGAAACCCTCAGCACAAAAAATAATCCTCAAAACATTACTTCAAAACAATTAAAATATCAAATATTTAAAAATCAACAGACCCCTTATCTTCCATAATCACTCAAATAAAACCTCCACCTACAATAAATCAATCATCATCCTCAACCTTTGGTGAAATAATTGGAAATGAGTCTAGCAGGTTAAAAGTGAAAACTCGAACATTAGAGGCTCAAGTCTAGGTCAGTAAGTAAACAAGTTGGTCAACTCTTGGTATTAATAGCCTATCATCCAATCAATCCCAAATCATCTGATAACATCATGTCCTAGGATGCATCCTTCCTACAATGGACATCAACATCGCATCACCGTAGTTTAGTCTTTGGCTATGATTGAAGAACATTGGCTTGTTTGTTTCATTTGATCTGTCTTTGACTTATCTACAGTCGGCCTTGGCTTGAATTCTCGATGATGTCCAAACAAAGGGATTTAGAGAGAAAGGAATAAAAGCGTCCGCCACATTCTTTGAATCACGCTAAAGCTTGCCGGGACACCTTTGTAATATAACCTGGTCATGTGGTGGCTTTGTTTTGGTTTGTAGGAGGCATTTCTCTTAGGTGTCTTGTTGACCACATAGGAAGGCTTTCCTTTTTATTTTTATTTTTTAGATGTTTTAAATATCTAAAATGCATTCTAAATAGGGTTACGTATGCCAGGTGTGAACATGAATACTCCTATTTTATTTTCGATTCAAAGTCCATCACACTAGGTGCAGCTCCATCCTAGTTCTTTATACATTGATGCATCATGCCTATGTGTGTTATCAAACATAAGGTAAGTAAGCCCTTTTAAAATCCCAATTCTTGATAAGCAAAGCATCATCATCATCATCTTTAATAAAGTCTCACAGATCATGGGCTTGTTGGATCCTCTTCTCATCATCTCATTTCTTCTATCCATCTTATTCTTCTTATTCTTCTATCTTTACTAACATTTCTATCCAAGTATCAAGTGTGTGTAATATATCAAAATATACATGAGGCTACCCATGGCCGATGACTTTCTACATCATCAAAATTGTCTACATCAAACATTCGAGCTTTCTAGTCCTCTTTGAGCTGAACTGATCCTGAATCTTTATCATGAGCTCGACCCTCAAATTGAACTTTTCACTTGATCTCTCGAGGGGTAGTGTACCAGTATACTTCTTTCCACTGTATCCTAAAATCAATTTTTTTTTGAATTTGATCTGGTATTATTCTTGAACCAACACAAGGATGCATTTGCTTCAAACATCAGGGCAAATGTAGATATGGAAAAATATACCTGATTGATCCTATAAGACCCATCTTGATTTTACTAACACCACCCCACCGACTTTATCCCTTTATTTGACCATTTAATTAAATAATCTCCATTTAATTAAATTCATCACATTTCATCTCTTAATTAAATAAATCAAATTTATCCAATGTCATCATCTCCCCACACCAACAAACCATCGCTAAATTAATCCTATAGTCCTCTTTGCACTGAAATAATTAAGTCGTATTTAATTCGCTTCAAGGTCACTCCCCTTAAAGGCAACTGACCTGCATTGATTTAGTCTAACATCATCCCTACAAACAACCAACTTATTTAATTAAATCTTAATAATCATTTTCTCTTTCTATTTTGATTTAAATTAATCCAGTACCCAAACAAATTGTCAAATCAAGCACTCCTTTAAAACTACCCAAACCCATTAATCCTCGTATCTTAATCCACGCAAACCCTCCAGCTAGTGTCCTCTGAAAATCATTTTAATTGATTTTTAAATCTCTATTTACTTTCAAAAAGGCATCAAGGATGGAATATTCCCCAAATTTGAAATATCCCCCCAAAAGGACTTGTCCATCCAACAAGGCATTAAAGGCCTCTTACATGTCCTTTTCTTGAGCCAAGTGGCATTTAATTCATTTCTTCTCTCCCTCCAACTTGTTATTTCTCCAATTTTGAGTTTCCACCTAATAGCATTAATGTGCACATTCATCCAAATGTGCTCCACCTCTATCCACTCGCATGTTGACAAGTGGCATTGTGCTATTGGTTGGTCTTTTGTTCGACATTCATCCCTTTTGCTTATTCCTCCATCATTCTATTCTATAAATAGAAGGTTCTTTTACTAATTTTGGATCCACAATCTTATGCACAAGTTCATTCACAAGTTTATGCATTTGAATCCACAATCCATGCAAGTTTATTATTGTCATTTTGAATCCATAAATCATCCATAATTTCATCCAATTTAGCATAGATTTCATTATGTATAGTTAGGTTCTTGCCATTTTGTTTATCATATATCCATCATCCAAGAGCTTATCAAGGGGTTGGGAAAGGGCTACTTTCCACATCAAAGTAGCACCAATCCCCCTATGGGATGATGATTTGGTTGACTTAGATTAGATTTACATATTTTAGGTTGCATGCATTACTTCATTTTTTTCTATTCTATGTTTGATCAACAATTTCATAGGGAGTGGTTTATTTCAGTTTGCTAACAATGGCTAATTTGGTATGTTTTATCTATTGTTAGTGATTGCAGATTCTCCTCTCACATAAGGTAAGTCAAGATCTGGAAGACTTGACATGTCTTTGCAATTTCTAGCCCTACTTTTATGGGGAGTTTGATTGTTCCCTTTGAATTTCAATCTTTGTCATCATAAGCTTGGATTGTGATCCCTTATTCCTTTTCAATCACATCCTCAAAATAGCCTAATTTTTTTATTACTTGAAGGGTACAAATATTTAATCTCACACCTCCATCTATCAAGACTCTTTTGAATTTGTTCTTATGAATGTAAACCTCTAGGTGTAATTCATGATTATGGAATGATTACGATGGGAGGTTATTTTTGATGAATGTGAGTTGATGGGTGGATGTGATATGTCCAATCATAGCTTGGAATTGCTTGGTATCAATATTAGTCAATATAGATGTGTTGGAGTTAAAATGACACTGAGAGGGGGGGTGAATCAGTGTCTTAACAGATTCGACCAATTTTCACAAAATCAAAAACCACAGCTCAGATATTTTCTCAATATACTCTGATTAATGCATTCATGAGTTGAATGTAATCACTTGTAAACAAAATTGAGAAAAGTAATAATCAAACAATGAACTAAATGATCAACAACACAGTAAAGCAAAGGGAACTCAGAAGAACAAGAAGACTCCATATTTTACCGAGTGGAAAACCCTCCTGGGGTATAAAAACCACTCCCTAAATGCCTTCCTAGCTTAATCTTTTAAACAAAAGTTCGCAATGCCTTATAGGATGATTTCTGAGCACCCACTCAAGGAGCACTAGCCCCTCATTTTGAGACACCCATCTCAAGGAGTACCAACCCCTCAAATTATGTTTGAATAATAATAGTGACTTAGAGAATTTCTCTGTTTTCAGTTAAGCACATATCTTTCTGCAGAGTTCATTCATACATTTCCATACAGACAAGAAATGATACTCTCAGAATTACAATCAACAACACTTACAGTTTTCAACACAGGTATTTATTTACATTTCAAGTATGTCAGTTGTGAAGAAATCTTCAAAATCGTTTTTCACTAGATCTTCTGATTCTCTTGCTGATTTTTGAATATAAAGCTAAATATTGACATACTATAGATGATGATCAAAAATCAATATTAACACTTATCCAGAGAGCTGCAAATCATCCTATTAAAACAAAAAACGCAACTACTCAAAGAGGAAACTCAATGAATATGATGTCATGTAACAGGTCTGAGATTCGATTCAATCGATGATGTCAGCCTATAACTATAATTTGAAGTCTCCATAAACAACCATAGAGATTGAGATTTCTTTAACCACTTGCTGAGACATAAGAGATTTTACGTCCTTCTGATTCATGCACTGTCACTGTAGCCTAAAGGTTCTCTCACCGAAAGCATCCTTCTAACTATCGTTGTGACATCCTACTATCGGGGAGACGCTTTGTAGATTTCGCAGTGTTTCACCGAAAGACTTTAACATTTCCAAGTCACCGTGACTTATCGCTCTCGGGGGGACCTCTCATAGATGATGCCAAAAAGACTGTAACATTTCTAGAAAGTCCTGCCAAAGGCAAATTTATCGCTGACCGATATCCACTGAAAGTCGCTGTGACATATCGTTATTGGTGAGATGTTATGAAGACTACGCTATGTTTCACCGAAGATACCTTTTCTACAGGAAGAGTCAGCGTGACACATGAACATCACTGTGACCATATGCTGATGACCCAACTCTGACTGATGTGCAACCTCCCACCACTAGTCGGTGAGACACCAATAGACTCGGCGAGACCCTGCCGCGAACAATAACACTTCGCCGACGAACCGTTCCATGTGCACAAGTCGGGGAGACATATAGAACTTGGTGAGACACCACCCCGATAGCCACAACCTTTACCGATACAATCATCCTTAGTCGCCGAAATGACATGAATGACTCGTCGATAGACATCCACAAGCACTAGTTGGGGAAACAATATATCTTCGCTAAGACCTTATCCCGAGAACCTTGACTTTTTCCAATATGATTCTTTCCTGTGTCGGTTGCCAAGACAACACTAATGTTACGCCGAAATTAGCCTACATGTTAAAATCAATCGCCATGACAACTGAAATGTCTTGTCGATAGTCAACTCAAACATTTCAAAGTGGATCGAGGAGACACTGCAAATAACCAAAACTAGTGATGTGCAAGGAGAACCATCCTGAGACAGATTATCAATGAGAACAAACTGAAAGAGATTTTTTCATCAAGGACAAACTATAAACACAAATGAAATTCAACATACTCCCCCTTTTTCCTTGATGGAAAAACACCAAATACTCTCCCCCTTTTTGCCTCAAGGCAAAGAATAGAAGAACACATTTGAAAAGCTAATCAAAATTCCATGAGAAACAACTGCCAAAAAAAATAGCAAAGTGTAGCAACCAAGATTGTAGGAGAGTTGTAACTGAATCAAAACATATAACATGCTCCCCCTAAGCCAATGCATGGAAAATCAGAGAAGTGAAGATTGAGAGATAACTCCCAATTGAAGTCTCAACCTTTCAAATAACTCTTTAGCTAAGGGCTTAGTAAAAATATTAGCCACCTGATCTTGAGAGCCAACAAACTGTAAGCAAACTTCATTAGCCAAAACCTTTTCACGAAGAAAGTGAAACTTGATAGCAATATGTTTAGTGCGGGAGTGCAAAATAGGATTTTTGGATATACTTATCGCACTTGTGTTATCACAGAGAATAGAAACAGGTTTAGGAATTTCAATACCCATATCAGATAGAGTTTGACTCATCCAAAGAACTTGAGTATAGCATGAAGTGGCAGTAATGTATTATGCTTCTGCAGTAGAGAGAGAAACAGATTCTTGTTTCTTGATGTGCCATGCCACTAAATGATCACCAAGAAAGAATGCAACACCACTGGTGCTTTTCCTATCATCTAAACAACTAGCCCAGTCAGCATCAGTATATGCAATCAATGAAAAATTAGTGCTTCTAGGATACCAAAGTCCATAATTAAGAGTGCCCTGAATATATTTAAAAATCCTTTTAACAGTAGTGACATGGGATTCTTTAGGTGATGCCTGAAACCGTGTAACAGTGCAAACTGCCTGCATAATGTCAGGTCTAGAAGCAGTTAAATATAACAAACTGCCAATCATTGATCTGTATTCAGTTTGATTTGTATCAGGGGAATCATCAACTTTAGTAAGTTTGCATCCAGTAATCATTGGAGTGCTAATTGGATGGCATTCATCCATCTAAAATTTCTTAAGCATCTCTCTAGCATATTTGGTTTGATAAAGAAATATTCCATTTTCACGTTGAGAGATTTGAAGACCCAAGAAGAAATTTAATTCTCCTAATAATCACATTTCAAATTCAGATTCCATTAGCTGAGAGAATTTTTTACTCAATGTAACATTGTTGCAGCCAAAGATAGTGTCATCAACATATATTTCAACAACCAGAATATCAGAACCTTCAATTTGAACATAAAGATTGCTATCTACACCTCCTCTAACAAAACCATTTGAAAGCAAATGACTGTCAAGCCTAGAGTACCAAGCTCTAGGTGCTTGTTTTAAACCATATAGGTCCTTTTTCAATCTGTAAACATGATCAGGCTTATTTTTGCACATAAATCCTTCAGGTTGTTCAACATAGACCTCTTCATCTAAATAGCCATTTAAAAAAGCAGTTTTGACATCCATTTGATAAACAGTAAAGTCTTTATAAATAGAATAAGCCAAGAATATTCTGATAGATTCTAATCTAGCAACGGGTGCAAAGGTTTCACCAAAATCAATACCTTCTTGTTGAGCATATCCTTTGCAAACAAATCTTGCTTTGTTGCAAATGACATTACCATTTTCATCAAGTTTGTTTCTGTATATCCATTTGCCTCCAATGACATTCTTGTCATCTGGTCTTGGGACTAACTCCCAAGTCTGATTTTTCTCAATTTGATCAATTTCTTCCTGCATAGCATTAAGCCAACATGAGTCTGTGAGAGCTTCATTAAAGTTTTTAGGTTCAAACTGAGTAACTAGACAGAAAGCTATTTGTGCCTTGTCATCAGATTTTGCGGCCTTTCTTCTAGTTTGAACTCCTGCATTTTTATCCCCAATAATTTGATCTTTGGGGTGATATTTAGTTAGAGCTTTTGATGCAACCTTTTCAGAACTTGTTGTTTCAATTCTAGGGCTTGCTGACTCAGTTCCTTCTGAAATAGTTTCTAGTTCAAGTTCTTCTTCCTCATTATCTTGCAAAGATTCAGCATACAAATGTGATCTCTCATCAAATTTTACATTTACAACTTCAACTATCTTATTAAGCCTTTTGTTAAGGCATTTATAAGCTTTGCTGTGAGTTGAGTATCCCAAAAAGATACCCTCATCACTCTTTGATTGAAAACCCCCAAGATTATCATCATCCTTTTTGATAAAACACTTACTTCCAAAAATTTTAAAGTATTTGATAGAAGTAGTTTTTCCATTCCATAGTTCATAAGGAGTGTGTTTAGATTTTACTCTAATTTGCACTCTATTCAAAATGTATACAACTATATGAATGGCTTCTTTCCAGTACATATCAGGCAACTTAGCTTCATCTAACATTGTTCTAGCCATTTCCTTTACAGTTCTATTTTTATGTTCAACTACCCCATTTTGTTGAGGTGTTTTTGTTGCAACATACTGTCTTTTAATGCCGTGTTGTTCACAGTAATCAATAAACTCTTGAGATGTGAACTCACCTCCTTTTTCAGATCACAGACATTTAAGTTTCAAATCAGATTCCTTCTCAACCAATTTACGAAAGATTTTAAACCTTTCAAATGCTTCTGATTTGTGCTTAAGAAATGTGACCCAAACCATTCTAGTATAATCATCCACAAATAGCATAAAGTACCTTTCACCATTAATAGACCTTGTTCTGGTTGGTCCACATAAATCAATGTGCACAAGTTGTAATGGTTTTGATGAAGAGTGTTCTTTTGTTTTGAAGCTGATTTTAGTTTGTTTACCACTTAGACATTCTTTGCACACATAATTTTCTGGCTTGTTAAGAATTGATAAACCTCTAACATTCCAATTCTTACTGATTCTAACCAGATTTTCAAAATTTATGTGTCCTAATCTTTTATGCCATAACCAGATTTCTTCAATTTGGCTCATTAAACACATACCTTGATTATTGTCATTGCTTGATGTGTCGAGAAGATTGTACACTTTTCTTTTTGTCCTCCTTCCAGCTGCAATAGCCTTTCCAAGCTTGTTTTTAATCTCACATCCCTACAAAGTGAAAAGAACATGATAACCACTGTCACAGATTTGACTAACACCTAGAAGATTGTGCTTTAGACCTTCCACATAGTACACATTAGAGATAGGAGTGTCTTCATTCAGAAGAAGTGAACCTCTACCTTTAATTTGAATACCAGAGTTATCACCAAACTTAACATATCCACCTATATAATCTTCAAGATTTACAAACTTATCCTTGTCGCCAGTCATATGGTTAGAACATCCACTGTCCAGGACCCATAAGTCCTTTTTCTTGGAATGAAAAGCTATTTGAACCAACATAGTTTTCTCAATGTTGTTGACAGACTTAGGTTTCCAAACCTTTTTAAATTTTTGTTGTTTAGATTGCAGATTAGCTCTGCACTATTGACAGAATGTCCCAAAGCATTGCATTTAAAACATCTGATTTGTCTAGTAAAACCATAGTGTTGCCTAAGACCAAACCTAGGATTCATAAGCCTGCAAGTGCTCACCTTATGGCCAAATTTGTTGCAGAAAAAACAATAACCATAGAAGAAAGGATTGACTCTGTATGAAGATCTATTACCTCTTAAAGACTGAACATGATCCTTACCAAATTCTGAGTGTTTTGAGCCAGAATCTTTGACTTCAGAAGAGAGGTTTTGTTTTGCATTGTCGAATGAGCATTCACCCTTTTCAAAACCAACACCAGTTTTATCTTTGTACATCTTCTACTTGCTGAGCATCTCATTCAGTTTTAGAGTGCTTTCATATTTTTCAATTTCCTTCCTAAGATAGATTGCTTCTTGTTCCAGTTTTTGAATTTCTTGATCTTTGCAGCTTACAGTCTCTCAAAGACAGTATTCAACTCTTTTAGCTTCTTCAAGCTAAGTTTTCAGAGAGATTATTTCTTGATCCGGTTTGTGTTCTTGAGAAAGGACTTGTTTTTTGAGTTTTCTGACCTCTTGTAAAGCACATTTCAGCTCACTTTCAAGATCTACTACACCTTCTTCAATGTCAAAGGTGTTAGAGTCATCTTGCTGAGTAGTTTCAGCCATGAAAAAAGTTTCATCTGCTTCAGCTGATGAATCTTCAGACTCAATATCAGATTCATCCTTACTAAACAGAGTTTTCTTCTTTTTGAAATTGAAGTTTTGTTTAGGTTTGAAGGCCTTTTTCATAGGCTATTTTTTCAGTTGACTCGTTGTCGTAGATTTGATCATCATAGGGACACTTTGCAGCAAAGTGACCTATTTTGCCACAGTTAAAACATTTAAAGGGAAGTTTTCCCTTATATTTTCCTGATCCCTTTTTAAATATTCTAACAAAATGAGATTCTTTAGACTCAAACAACTCTGATTCACTGACTTCGACTCTTTCTTTCTTTTCAATGTTAAAGGCAGTTTCTTTACTTGTAGAATTGTTTTTGCTAGTTCTCATTTCATAGGCAGTAAGTATTCCTTGTAGGTTGTCTAAGGTAAGCTTGTCAAAGTGTTTCTTTTCTTCTAGGGCAGAAACCTTAGATTCAAATTTGGATGGTAAGGTTCTAACAACCTTTGTGACCACATCAAATTCATTATCCTCTTGACCTAGACCTTTCATTGAATTGACAACTTCATCTACTCTTAGGAAATATTCAGCCACTTTTTCATCATCCTTCATTTTCAACTCCTTAAACTGATGTTTGAGTGTAATTATTTTTGACAGTTTGACTTTCTCATTCCCTTGATATATAGTTTCAAGTTTTTCCCAGATTCCATGAGCAGATTTGCAATGCATGACTTTAATGAACACATCTTTAGTTAACCCACACAAGAGGGCATGCTTAGCTCTGGCATTTGTTTCATACTTCTTCTTTTCAGCAGCATCAGTGGGAATAGTGGCTGGTACATTGTAATCTTCTAAAACAATGCACCATACATCAACACCAAAAGAAACAACAAAAGCTTCCATTCTGATTTTCCAGAACACATAATCAGTTCCATCAAATAATGGAGCTCTAGATACTAAGGCACCGTCTTGAGTATGTGCCATTTAAAAGACAAACTCCAAGACCAAGATCAATCCAAGGTAAATAAACCTATCAGAGGACCCTACGCTCTGATACCAATTGTTGGAGTTAAAATGACACTGAGAGGGGGGGGTGAATCAGTGTCTTAACAGATTCGACCAATTTTCACAAAATCAAAAACCATAGCTCAGATATTTTCTCAATATACTCTGATTAATGCATTCATGAGTTGAATGTAATCACTTGTAAACAGAATTGAGAAAAGTAATAATCAAACAATGAACTAAATTATCAACAACACAGTAAAGCAAAAGGAACTCAAAAGAACAAGAAGACTCCAGATTTTACCGAGTGGAAAACCCTCCTGGGGTATAAAAACCACTCCCTAAATGCCTTCCTGGCTTAATCTTTTAAACAAAAGTTCACAATGCCTTATAGGCTGATTTTTGAGCACCCACTCAAGGAGCACTAGCCCCTCATTTTGAGACACCCATCTCAAGGAGTACCAACCCCTCAAATTATGTTTTGAATAATAATAGTGACTCAGAGGATTTCTCTATTTTTAGTTAAGCACGTATCTTTCTGCAGAGTTCATTCATACATTTCCATACAGACAAGAAATGATACTCTTAGAATTATAATCAACAACACTTACAGTTTTCAACACAGGTATTTATTTACATTTCAAGTATGTCGGTTGTGAAGAAATATTCAAAATCATTTTTCACTAGATCTTTTGATTCTCTTGCAATTTTTGAATATAAAGTTGAATATTGACAGACTGTAGATGATGATCAAAAATCAATATTAACACTTATCCAGAGAGCTGCAAATCATCCTATTAAAACAAAAAATACAACTGCTCAAAGAGGAAACTCAATGAATATGATGTCATGTAACGGGTCTGAGATTTGATTCAATCGATGATGTCATCCTGTAACTGTATTTTGAAGTTTCCATAAACGGCCACAGAGATTGAGATTTCTTTAACCACTTGCTGAGACACGAGATTTTACGTCCTTCTGATTCATGCATTGTCACTGTAGCCTAAAGTTCCTCTCACCGAAAGCATCCTTCTAACTGTCGCTGTGACATCCTACTGTCGGGGAGACGCTTTGTAGATTTCACAGTGTTTCACTGAAAGACTTTAACATTTCCAAGTCGCCATGACTTATCGATCTCAGGGGGACCTCTTGTAGATGATGCTTCGTTATACCGAAAGAAATCCTTTCATCCCGTGTCACTGTAGCCTTCAACTTTCAGGGAGACAACTTGTAGACAGGTCTGTTTTACCGAAAGACATTCGATACACATTGTTGCCGTAACATATTTTTTTTCTTACCGACTAGACCCTTTTGTTTTCCACTCACTATCGCTGTAGCCTTTTGACATCAGAGAGACCTCTCAGAGATTACTTTATGTTATACTGAAGGTCTTTGTCATTTCTAAGTCGCCAAGACATTATCATTCTCATACCGATGGATTTCTCTATACAATCCCTTGTGATGTTGCTGTGACTTTATGATTCTTTCGCCGATGCAACCTTCTCCCTTATGAATGTTGATATAGCCTACCATCATCAGGAAGACCTCTTGTAGAATATATTGAGTCATACTGAAACAATTCATTCACTCGAAGTCGCTAAGACATCACAAACCTCTCGCCGAAAGTCCCTCATAAGACTTAGTCACCAAGACTTGACAGGTTCATAGAGACATTATATCGATAGCCATTAGTTTCACCGAAAGACCATGTGACCATTTCTGTTCGCCGAGACTTCTATAAAGTCCTGCCGAAGGAAAATTTATTGCTGATTGATATCCACTGAAATTCGCTGTGACATATCGTTATCAGTGAGATGTTATGAAGACTATGCTATGTTTCACCGAAGATACCTTTTCTACAGGCTGAGTCGGCGTGACACATGAACATTGCTATGACCTTATGCCGATGACCCAACTCCGACCAATGTGCAACCTCCCACCACTGGTCGGTGAGACACCAATAGACACGGCGAGACCCTACCATGAACAATAACACTTCACCGATGAACCGTTCCATGTGCACAAGTCGGGGAGACATATAGAACTCGGTGAGACACCACCCCGATAGCCACAACCTTTGCCGATATGATCATCCTTAGTCGTTGAAACCACGTGAATGACTCGCCGATAGACATCCACAAGCACTAGTCAAGGAAACAATATATCTTCGCTAAGACCTTATCCCGAGAACCCTGACTTTTACCGATATGATTCTTTCCTGTGCCGGTCACCAAGACAACGCTAATGTTATGCCGAAATTAGCCTGCATGTTAAAATCAATCGCCATGACAACTGAAATGTCTTGCCGATAGGCAACTCAGACATTTCAAAGTGGATCGAGGAGACACTGCAAACAACCAAAACCAGTGATGTGCAAGGAGAACCATCCTAAGACATATTATCAATGAGAACAAACTGAAAGAGATTTTGTCATCAAGGACAAATTGTAAACACAACTGAAATTCAACAAGATGATGATGAAAAAGCCTTTTCTAGGATTTCCTTATGTGCTGTAGAAATTTTCAAAAGTTCCAAGATGGATATGTAGGCAGATGTTTTCTTAAGTTGGTCTAATAGACTGTAATCTATAGGGTTTTACTTTGATGGGAATCTTGGTTATAAAGGGGCTCCTTGAATGGCAACATTCCCTCTTTGTGTGGTGACTCCGCACTCAAGATTAGGTCCTTGTATCATAATTACAAATATTTGATTATCACATGTTCCTACAACATTGTCATAGGTGTGATTGACTTGGTTATAAACCATCCCTTTTCCAGCATCATTACCTTTTCCATGATTGGGCATTGGGTTCTTGTATATTCCTAGGTCAATGTTTCTAGGGAATTGATCGATATTTACCTCACCTTGATCTATAAGTTCTTGGATGACATTTTTTATTCTCATACAGTTAGGTGTCTTGTGCCCTTTGATTTGGTGGTACTCACAATAATCTTTATACCACACTGGTTGACTTGTGGTTCATCATAGTGTCTAAAATTGAGAAGCATGATTAAGTTTGATTGAATCATCTTATGTAGGACCGCTTCGATTGATTCCCCAAGGGTGTGTATTTGTGTCGTGGTGGGTAGGTGTTTTTTCTAGGTGGCAGTCCTTGTGGGGGATTGGTATTATTAAAATTTTTCTAATTGTTTTGTTGTTTATTTTCTTTGGGTGGAAAATTTATCACAACTTTTGCATCAACCACACCATCATTAGTAATGTTCTTTTATTTATCCCATATACAAGTTTTGTCATTGGAACTAGACGGTTGGTGATTATCTTTGTAAATATGCACTACTCCCTTGGCAATGAGGGCCCTCTCAATGTTAATCCCTTTAGATATGATTTATTCAAATTTTGTTATGTTGGCCTTGTCGTTGCACCAAAATATTGACCTGTCAATGCCTGATACAAGCGTCAATTAAGATCCACAGGAGGCAGTTAGACCATGTCACAAACCCAAGCATCATGTTGCAAGGAAGACCAAGGGACACACCATCTTGCAACAATCCCCCCCATCACAAGTGAGGGGTTTGAACCTATGACTAGCTCTAATACCAATTCTTGGCCTTGTCGTTGCACCAAAAGATCGACCTATCAATGCCTGATACAAGCGTCAGTTAAGATCCACAGGAGGCAGTTAGACCATGTCACAAACCCAAGCATTGTGCTGCAAGGAAGACCAAGGGACACACCATCTTGCAACACATTACACATTGCATTCTTAGTTGAAAGGCTAGATTTGTGTCCAAGTTTCCTATAATGACTTCTACTTGTTGCTTTTCAGGCATGGGCCATTTACATTTGTTTTCCTTGTGTCTCCATCTTTGTAAGAAGGATGCAAAGGCTTCTCCCTTGTTCTATTTAATGGTATATAGTTCCTCCAACGTTATTTTTGTGTCAATGTTGTAGGAAAAGTGGGCTAAAAATTGATCTATTATCTCTTGGAAAGTTTTGATTCCTTAGGGTAAGTGTGAAAACCACTTAAGGTCTTGCCCTCCCAAACTTCTGGGAAAGAGATGCATTAGGTATGAATCATTGTATGAAACTTCCATGCATACGACGTATAACTTCTTAGAAGTATTGTCATTGATATCAAACACCACAATCGTGCAAATATGCCCAAGTGAGATACAAAGATCATGGATCATTCAATTAAGCTCATTCAATCTGATAAGTTCATATTAGTTCAAAGTATATTATTTGAGAAAAGAATATCATGAAGCACAAGTGTAGTGGTTGAAACTAATTATGAAGGTTGTTGAGATAAATGGAGTTTGTCATTGATCAAGAACTCATTTATAGAAATATTTTATTATCTTCATGAAAGGAACAAATGCTACAAATCAAAATTGAAGATCAAATTATTGATGGTAAATAAAGTCTAGATCAAAATTATTGAAGATATATAAAAGTCTAGGTTGAAATTGGAGATCAGATTATTGAAGATAAATAAAATCCCAAATCTAAATTGATCAAAGGATGAACTAAAAATCCAGATTGAAACTGAATGTCTTATTATCTATAGATCAAAATTTAGAAGAATGGATTATTTATTCTAACAAATCCAAGTTGTGATTTTTTATGACTCAACAAGTGACATGGAGATTTAACATAACGACTTTCTATTGTTGATGGGTATACACCTCCAACAACACCTCCAATGGATCAAACTAGGAAAAAGAGAAGTGAAAACAATGCAAAAGCTTAGCATGCTCTTCTTTGCAACCTAACAGATTTTGAATTTACAAAGTTCATGCATTGCAAATTAGAAAAAGAGATATGAGTCAAGCTTCAAAACATCTATGAAGGAGATGCCAAAGTAAAAAAGGAAAAGCTGCAAACTCATCGAAGGAAGTTGGAAACTCTCAAAATGAATGAAGATGAAGACATAGCCTCATACTTCCTTCTTGTTGATGAAACGATGAACATTATGATAGAACTTGGTGAAGAAATTGATGATGCTTTTATTCTTGATAAAATTCTAAGATCTCTATCCACAAAGTTTGAGGCCAAGGTTGCAGCATTGGAAGAATTGACAAACTTAGACCAGCTAACAAAAGATGAACTACATGGGATCCTTGTTGCCTATGAAATGAGAATTGAATAGAGATCACCACAAAATGAAATCTCATTTAAAGTATCCAAAAAAGGAAAAACCAAGCATGAAGAACCAAGTGACAAATCAAGTGATGAAGTAGAAGCCTACTTCATGGGAAAGCTTAAGAAAGGAAAAGGGAAATATAAAGGAAAAATCTCCTTTAAGTGCTTCAATTGTGGGAAGATTGGACATTATGCCTCAAAATGTCCTCAAGATGATAGAAACTCAAGTGAAGATGAAAAAGAAATCAACACCAAGAAAAATGGAAAGAAGAATTCCAAATACAACTCAAAGAAGAAATCTCAAAAACACAAAAATAGTTTCTACTCAAAGAAAGATACCAGCACTTATGAAGAACAAAGTGAATATTTCCCAAGCAATGATGAAGAAGAAATCTTATTCATGGAAAAAGAAGACACAAATTGCAAGTATGAAGAAGAAGATGAGCAAGATTGCAATGAAGAAGAAGTACATCTTGAGGAAGAACTTGAATATGCATACAAGAAAAATGAAGAATTAAAGAAGGTTACCAAGCACAAAATGAAGATCAAGGAGATGACAAAAGACTTGGAGGAATCAAGCAAAACTATTGAAGACTTGAGGGCTCTAATTATGGAAGCTGAAAGAAGTGAAGGAGAAATTAAGAACAAGCTTAATACAAAAGAGACGGAATGTGACAAGTTGGAGCAAGAAATTATTATGCTAAAGATGGAGTTGGAGAAGACAAAGGAACAACACACAAAGTTTGATGAAAGATCCACCAAGTTAAATGAGCTCATGAAGGCTCAAAAATATTTTCATGATAAAATAGGGGTAGTTTTGAGAGACAATCCAAGAAGGTCACAAATTCCAAAGAAGAAACCAAGACCTTCTCAAAGCAAACCAAAGGAGATTGGGAAAGTGTTGATCCTAAAAGAAGACTTAATACTAGGCACTTTTATGCTTTTAATGGCTATTTCTCTCTATGTAACAAGTTTGGCCACGAGGCCTTAAGTTGTAAGAATAAATCAAAGAATATTCCTAGTTACATTAGGAGAAACTATAATCCTTTCACACCCTTAATGGACTTCAATAGCATATGCTACAATTGTAATAGCTTTGGGCACAAGGCACAAGCTTGTAGGACAGTTTTTAATAATTCTCCAAAGCAAAACAAGAAAGAATACAAGTCCATTAAAAAGAAAGAAATGCCTATCAAATTGTGGAAGAAGGAGAAATCCATGTTCATCCAAACAACCTTACATGTAGAAAATAAAAAGGATAGATGGTACATTGACAGTCGGTGCTCAAAGCACATGATAGGTGATAAAAGAAAGTTCATCTCCCTTGAACCAACTGATGAAGGAATGGTAAGATTTGATGATAACTCAAGAAAATAAATAAAAGGAAAATGAACACTTAGCCTAGATAATGGTAGAACAAAACTAGAAAATGTTTTATATGTTAAGGGCTTAAAATAAAATCTACTAAGTGTTAGCCAACTTTGTGGTCAAGGGCATAGTATCACATTTCATTCTAAAAAATGTGAAATCAAGAAAGATGGAAAACTAATTGCACAAGCTGATAGAAAACACAATTTGTATGATCTAAAGGAAATAAGTTGTGAAAGTTGCAACTTGGTACAAGAGGATGAAAGCTGGTTGTGGCACAAAAGGCTAGGCCACTTCAACTTTGATAATATTGTCAAAGTTAGGAAATCAAATGTTGTGAGAGACATGCCAAGAATAGCAAAGCCTTCCAACATCATTTGTAAGGAATGTCAACTTGGAAAGAAAACAAGATCAAGTTTCAAGCCTATGGAACACTCTTCATCAAATCCATTGGAACTCATACACACCGATCTTTGTGGACCAACAAAAACCAAGAGTGTGAATGGGGAGAGATACTTTATGCTGCTAATTGATGATTTCTCAAGAATGACTTGGGTTACATTCTTAAAGGAAAAATCTGAAGCCTTTGAGAAATTCAAAGCTTTTAAAGAGTTGGTTGAAAATCAAGAAAATACAAAGATAAAGTGTCTTAGATCAGAAAGAGGAGGTGAATTTACATCAAATGAATTTGAAAATTTTTGCATATAACATGGGATAAAAGACAATTTTCTGTAGCAAGAACCCCTCAACAAAAAGGGGTTGTAGAAAGAAAGAATAGAACAGTTCAAGAAATGGAAAGAGCAATGCTCAATGAATCAAAGATAGAAGATTCCTTTTGGAAGGAAGCAATTCACACAACATTTTACATCTTGGATTGTGCACAAATTAGAGTGAACAATGACAAGACACCCTATGAACTTTGGAAAGTGAAACCAACAACTGTCAAATATTTCAAGATCTTTGGAAGCACTTGCTACATTAGAAGAGATGAAGAAGACTTGAGCAAATTTGATGCAAGAGAAGATGAGGGAATCTTTCTTGGTTACTCATCAAAGAGTAAGGCATACAGATGCTACAACAAAAGAACTCACAAAATAGTTGAAAGTGCCAATGTAAGAGTTGATGAAGGAAAGCAATTCAAAGAAGTTGAACAAAGATATCATTATGTTCAAACCATGAATGATGAAGACAAAGAAGATGAGAATTCCGAAGAAGATGAAAAAGAGGAGGAGACAAAAGAAGAATCTCCACAAAATACTCACATGAAGACACCAAAGACACCTTCCAAGTTTGTGCAAAAGAACCATCTTGAAGAATTGATCCTTCAAGATAGATGTAGATCTACAAGGAAAATGATAAATTATAATGAAGATTGTCATGTAGCACTACTATCCAAAGTTGAGCCCAAAACCTTTGAAGAAGCAAGAAAAGACAAATGTTGGATTGGTGGAAGCATACATTTAGGGAGAGATATGCATAATATCTTGTAGCTTCATGGAAAAAAAACAAAGCATTGTTAGAAGACCCCTTGCCATTGATGTCAAAGGGGGAGAATTTGGACATAGGGGGAGCAAAATGAAGAGGATAAAAACTATCATTAAGGAGGTTGCCATCAATGACAAAGGGGGAGATTGTTAGAAGTATTGTCATTGATGTCAAATTGTCATTGATATCAAACACCACAAATCATGCAAATATGCCCAAGTGAGATACAAAGATCATGGATCATTCAATTAAGCTCATTCAATCTGATAAGTTCATATTAGTTTAAAGTATATTATTTGAGAAAAGAATATCATGAAGCACAAGTGTAGTGATAAAAACTAATTATGAAGGTTGCCGAGATAAATGGATTTTTTCATTGATCAAGAACTCATTTCTAGAACTATTTGATTCTCTTCATGAAAGGAACAAATGCTACAGATCGAAATTGAATATCAGATTATTGATGGTAAATAAAGTCCAGATCAAAATTAGAGATCATATTATTGAAGATAAATAAAAGCCCATATCGAAATTGATCAAAGGATGAACTAAAAGTCCAGATCAAAACTAAATGTCATATTATCTACATATCGAAATTTAGAAGGATGGATTATTTATTCTAACAAATCCAAGTTGTGATTTGTTATGACTCAAAAATTGACATGGAGATTTAACATAATGACTTTCTATTATGAAAGGACACAATCTCCAAAAAGCATGCTTTTACATGAACAAATGTGATCTCCAAAAGATGTATCGACATGCTATTTTGAAAGAACGTGTTTGTTCTTCACTAAAAACATGTATGTTCAAGATGTGTCTATTGTTCACTAACATACGTGTTCATGTTATGCTGAGTAAAAATTGCGTCCCTTTAGATTTGAAAGACATGCATACGTCTTTTCTAAAAGAAAAAAATAATAATCTTAAGGAGAATGTGTGATTTCTTCTAAACATAGTTTTAAAAGAAATATGTTTTGTTTGTAAAAAAAAAAATTAATTAAATCAAGGAGAAATCGATTCAGCAAAAGGCATATCTAAAAGGTGTGACTGAAGAATGAAAAGAAAAAAATTATGATTATCAATTGTTGCAATCCTTGAGCAACTTATATATTTGACATCCCATTCAAGGCTGTAGGTGTGATTGTGAAGATTACAAGTGATTCAACTCAAAAACCCATCTTCTTGTGTGGGCTTAGAGTGAGATTATTCATCACAAAAAGAAGATTGGAGGATTGGGAGAGTGCAAATCTGATTGAAGCCATTTATCTTTCATCCATCAAGTCAAAGTTGGTGCCTTGCATTAGGGGTTAGTGCTCCTTGTAGGTTGGTGCCTACTAAATAGTCAAAGGGGTTGGTGCTCCTTGTAGGTTGTATCCCACTAAATCTTTTCATTCATAAGTCAAGTAGGTTGGTGCCTACTTCCATTTGTAAAAATCATTTAAACATTTCAATAAAATTGTATCAACTTGCTTACATTGATTCATATCAAAGGTTGATGATGATAAGAGTTTAAGATTGTTTGAAAAGTTGAAAAGTGAAAGTTTGTTGTGGCTTACTGATTCACCCCCCTCCCCTCTCAATAAATCTTTTGTGCTCTTCATAACTCTCTAATATGTTCCTCAGGATTTCCATGTCCTTTGTATTTGTCAAACTTTGATATTTCGAAGTTTGAAGGAAATGGTATCATTGTGATGTTTTGATCAAACAAAATGGGCATAGATCTTGAATTGCATGAATTTTTGGTCTTCCCCATTTGTATGTCCTATATTTTTTGTGTTAGTTTTTGAATTTGGGAAGATATATTCAAGGGAGGATTTTTTGGTGGTAGAGCATACGTATTGTATTGTGGGATGGTAGATGAGTTACATGTTGGACTTTTATAGGGAGGTGTATTTGTGTTGTATCTGTTATATGTGGTGTATTGTGGGTTGGCTTGATATTGTTGGTTTGTGGGTGATGAAGGTGGTGGTTTATTGTATGCTCCATATTGATTTTGAGGTGTAACATTTGGTTGGGAGCTTGTGTATTGCTGATTTTGAGGATTGTATTGAAAGTTTTGTTGATGTTGTTGTTATGTAAGCAATTTTTGTTGTGCATATTGTTGTTGTTGGGAAACAATTTATTATTGAGTAATACTTTGTTTTTGGGAAAAAATTTATTGTTGAGCAATACTTTGTTGTTGGGAAACAATTTATTGTTGAGAAATACTTTGTTGTTGGGAAACAATTTATTGTTGAGAAATAATTTGTTGTTGTATAATGGCTTCTTCTTGTTGATAAATACTTTGTGGTTGTGCAATGTCTTGTTGAGCAATACTTTGTTGTTGTGAGATTCTTTATGTTGAGGAGATGGGACTTGGTATTGTGATGTCATGTGTTGATAATGTTGATGTTGTGGGATGTATTGATTTTGTGAGATGGTATTGTGATCAGAGGGTTGTTGACATTGTTGTTGTGGGAGTATGTTGTTTTAGTTTTGACCTTGTGTTTGATGGTATTGAGGGATTTGATTTTGATTTTGGGGATTTTGATATTGTGGAACTTGATGTTGTTGATATTTGGATTGATTTTGTTGATTTTTGGATTGATGTTGTAGTACTTGATGTTGATGATTTTTGGACTAATGTTGTAAAGCTTGATGTTGATTTTAGGATTGATGTTGTTGCTTTTGGGGTTGATATTGCTGATTTTGAGTTTGTTGATGTTGGAAAACTTAACCTTGATTTTTTTTTTGAGGATATCTTTGATGTATGACATTTTGTTGGGGTTTTTGCATGATATTTTGTTGTGGTTGTTGTATACTAAGGACGTTTATGTGTACATTTTGTGAAGGAAAATTCATCCCATAGTTTTTCATGTTGGTGTGTTGGTGTTTTGAGAATTGAATGTAGGTGGGATGTTGGTAACATGTGAGCATTGAATGTTGGTGGGATGTTGGTGTTGTGAGCATTGAATTTTGGTGGGATGTTTGTGTTTGAGCATTGAATGTTGGTTGGATATTTTTGTTTTGAGCACCTAAATATGTGGTTACCTAGATATTGGTGATGACCCAATTGATTTCCATGTTGATGTGCAAGGTTTCTTGAATACATTCCTATCATACTAACCATTGATTGACTTGGTACATTTGATGAGGATGGTTTTGGCATTTTTTGTATGACATTGTAGACCAATGGTTCACTTTGAGGAGGAAAATTCATGGATGCTATGTATGAAAAGGATTGCTCCCTTAGTGTGTTCACATCAAAGTTTGAGGGAAGTTTTGCACCACCTTGTGCAAGTTTAAGCATGTATCGATTTGGTTCAAGATTTATCATGGTGTTTATGAAATGAGTAAGAGTTGGGTCTTGTTGCATTTTTAGTAACTCTTCGGGAGTAAATTCTTGAGGCTTGTTGATGATGTATTCTATGTGAACCATTTGACCTTGGGATGGTTGAGTTAGTGCTTGATTTTTCTTTGGAGTTGTAAAACCTTTGGTATCAAAACCAGGCATCCCCAGATTTTGATCACTAGCATTTGTTGTGGTAGGTACATTTGAGCCACTATGATTTGCTTACATGTTCTTTTTGTGTTGGGACCTTATTGTGACCATAAAAATTTTGTCAACCCTAGGAGATGTTGGGTGTGAATGACTTTGTTGGAATTCTTTGGTTACTTCAATTTTTTCTAATAATGTCACTTTGATAGGTTTAGGATCAATTTTGAATGATTTTGTGAATGTATGAAGGATAAGAAACTTTCAATTTTGACAAAGTTTAGACTAAACTTTTGGATATGTTTAAGGATGGTGAACTTACAAACCTTGGAAGTAGACTCATGACTCTAAAGTATGTTTTCCCATAATGATATTTACTAACTCAACCAAATACTTGAAAAGAGTGTTTCCAAGCATGAATTCAAACTAGGTGCTAGGATGAAAATCTAAGTCCAAATGATTTATGTCAAAATGTCAAGTTGTTTGAAATAGAATATTTTGACGGTGAAGTTGATGGTTTGATGTTTGTATTGATTGATCCTAATCAAAACCTAGAAAGAATTTTGACAAGCTCAAAATGATAGTGAACAGGGATTTTTTTGTTGTTGTGTTGATTGATACTAATGAAAAAAGGCCTATTTTGCATTAATTTCAAGTGATTTAGTGCTTGTGGACCAAAATATAGAATCAAAAAATATTTTTAGGTTTGTTGATTTCAATTTTGGACAAAAGTGTCGAGTTGTCTTGCAATAGCACTACACTATTCACTACAAAAGAGTTGAAGTATTTACAAAATCATCAAAGATTAATGTATACGTCTAAAAATGGTCATGATTAAGCTTGTTAATTAATTAAATATGATTTATTTAATTAATTCCTCTAATGTCATCTACATATAAATAAATTTAATTATTTATTTATATTGTTCATCTTCTAAATTCTTCTACCTTAAATTAAATAAATAATTTTATTTAATTATTAACATTTCTACCCTTCGCTTAATTAAATTAAATAAATTTTTATAATTTATTTATATTTAATTATCATTTGGTTCTAAAGTTTAAATATTTTTAAATATTTGAATAATGGAATATTCCCCATCCCATATTCGAATTTCAAATATTAAATATTTTATTTAATATTTTTCACCTCACCCTAATTTCATTTTTAAACATAATTAAATATGATTTATTTAATTATGTGAGTTTCCATTTTTATCTTCACTTTTAAATTAAATAAATTTATTTTATTTAATTTCTAACTCGTGCTAACTCACCCGTCCAAATTTTTAACTCATCTTTCGAAATGGAAGTTTCCCTTTGAAACTCAATGACTCAATGACGGAAATTGAAGAAAAGGGAAACCTTCCATTCTTCTCTTCCACTTTCGAAGATCTCCCGCCGTCCATTCGAAACAAGCTTAATCCGGACTGTCGATCGATTCAGCCAATCAAATCCGTTCGAAAACTCTATAAATTCTGGCGCAAATCCAAGCTTTGGTTACACTTCGAATACTCATTTACGCACGCATACACTCAACCAGCATTTGCATTCATGACAGTTTTGATATCACAGTAATATCTTTCACTTTAGCATAGCTTTTTGTATCCAGCTTAGTTTTGTATTTAGAATCTCATTCTTTAGCTGTCATTTTGTTGAGCCTGATCTGTTGATCTGAGAGCTATCTGGAAAACAACAAAACGCTGAAGTTAGAGGAGGATAAGACGGTTTCGAGAAGCTGCGATTATGGTTTGCATTATTCTGTGTCTTTTCAGCTTTTTGATTTAATGTCTTATTAACATGTGTTTGATTTCTATTTAATTAATCTAATATTTCACTCACACATAAAATGGCGTCCACCGTGGGGCATGAACCCATGAATTTAACATTTTCTATAAGTTTGTTTTGATAGTTTCGGCTTTTTGGAATCGGCTTTTCAAAAAATTCTGGTGTTTAGGTGCATACGAAAACTTTAACTTTTTATTTTGCAAAATTTTGACGCGCATCCCGTGACTATTAGCGCGCATCCCGTAACTGTTAGCACGCATACCGTAACTGTTAGGGCGCATCCCGTGACTGTAAACACGCATCTCATGACTGTTAAAGTGCATATAGTGACTGTTTGTTTAGGTGCATAGAGTAAATCTTTGCGCGCATATAATTTTCTTCCTGCATGCACAGTGATTACTTTTGATTTTTTTTATGGCGCATCCAGTTTCTGTTTAGGCGCATATAGTGTCTGTTCGGGCGCATCCAATTTTTGTTTAGGTGCATATTGTCTCTGTTTTGGTGCATATAGTCTATTTTCTAGCGCATATATGTTTCGACGCATACAGCTTCCGTTCAGGCGCATATAGACTATAACAAAATCACAGAATTCTGTTTCTTTTTCTAAAGTTTTAAAATGAAGCAATCCTAAGGTAGCCACATCTGGATAAAATGAAGCAATCTAGGATAGTCACCAAACAATGAATTTTGCAGTTAAAATTTGAACAATTTGTTTTTGGTGAAGTAATATCTTCACTTAGATTAGCTCATTGTTATTTGGATTTTAAAAAGAACATCTCCTTACTTTGATTGTGGCAATAGGTCTATGCTCTCCCCTTAACTGGGTGATCAGAATACCAGACTTGCCTTTTAATTTCATGCAATGTTATTGTTTCAATTACATCCTTTAGAGAGCCTGCCGTAGTGGGAAAAAGTACTCACCCTACGGGAACGACTCAAGTGGGTTCAAGCCAAAGCCAAGCTATTCCACCCCACTATAAAATTTAAAGCAGATCTGGGGAAACCCTCTTTTGCCGGTAGTGTGCAAGATAGCCATCCCCAAAGCCTTTGTTCTAAAGGTTGGGAGGTCTCCTGAGGGAGTTTATTATTGCCGCACCGAACGGAAATCCTTACTACGAACCTAGTATAGTAGCTAGCCGATTCAGTTGCCAAACATTCTAATAATCACAGTGCAAGGGAAGGGAAGAATCTGCCCCCAAGATACTCACCATATAACTGCCAAGGACCGTTTGCTCAGGGGATCCAGTATCCACTTCCGTAACTCTGAGTACACGCCTGGAAAAGACAAAAACACGGGCGCCCCTTCGGGGGTGACACGGCTGTGTGAGTCAACGCAGTTTTAAGATGTGGGCTGTTGATTATTAGAGTGACCTACTTGAGCATTTAAGAGTGAGTCTGTCTTAACTGTTTTTCATGTGGAAAACCTGTGAAAACATTTCTTGATCAAACACTTCAATGTTAGTATAGGGCTTTAAGAATAACTATTTTCAAAAATGTTTGTTGTGTCTTCCTTTACATTAATTCAGATAAAGAAATCATCCAAAAGGAACATGAAGAACAACAACTGAAAGCCACTTAAGATATTTTCATATCATTGGTTCAAAAATGGTCCCAAACAATTTTCTCATGCTTAGAGATTGGAAGTCAACAAAATTTACCAAGAAGTCATTGTCTAAAAGGATCAGAAAACCCAAGAAACCATTAGGATACAAGAAAACACTGCAAAAGAGAAAATTCTTGTACAAAAGTCGACGAGTCTTACTTCACTATCGAGGATTTCTTCACAGATATTAGGATTTTGTTAGAGGATTCACTGATGAGTATGCCATAGATCCCTTAGATTCCCGAGCTTATTATCAAAGATTAGCTCTGTCACAACGGCATAATCATAACCAACCTCTTGAATTTGACAACATACCACAACCTTCCATAGAGTATCCTTCACACCCCAATCAAATTCTTCATTGATTTTGGAACCTTTCTTTGAAAACAAAGATCAAAATTTTAAAAGTGCATCTCTCAAAACAGCTTTTTAGTTTTTGGTTCAACTTCCCCAACAGGATTCTGAAATCCTTCATCAAATTTAGAAGCCACAACCAATAAATTAGAAGTATCCTTGATCATATCATAAGATTCCATATCTTTTCGGATCAAGATATCATTACCATCGCACTTGTCAAAACTAAGATCTAAGTTTAGAATAATTTTCCAAAAACATATGCCTATCTCCACAAGGTCTCAACACAATAAACTGAAGGATACAATCCAGAAAGAAAGTCATATTCATAACACTCAAGAAGAAGGAGAAAGCAGTAATCCCATTTTCAGCATAAATCAAAATCCACTCTTCAACAACAACATGGACAATAGAGAAGAAAATTCTTTTCATAATTACAGAGATAAAAACCAAATGGATAGTGATGAGGAACAAGATGAGGAATGTCTTAGAGAGGCTAAACAAGATCCAAAATTCCATAAATCCATTGAAAAGATCTTACAACGAGATAAGGAAAAATATTTTCGCTATCTAGCCGAACAAGGGGCTAAATTACCTCACGACTTTGACACTGAAAACTTGAAAAACAAACCTGAAGAGACACCCCTTTCAGATCTTAATGCCTTGACCCAACAAATCAAGGCACTTCAAGGACAAGTTAGAGAATTACAAGGGGGAACAACCACAAAGAAATACACTCTAGAGGACATCTGTCCTTATCCTTTCGACAGAAGTTTAAACATGGTTCCTTTTCCCAAGCATTGTGAAATGCCAAAATTTGATCACTATAATGGGAAAACAGATCCAATTGATCACATTAGGGACTTTAGAAACCTGAGATCAGAATTTTCTCACGAAGATACTTACTTGATGCAACTATTTCCTAGGGGTCTTGGAATACACTCTATGGAATGGTTATCCAAGATCACACCCCCTGTCAGGACATTTGAAAAATTGATCAATTTATTCATATCACAATATACCTACAACATACAACATCAGATCACTATGATAGATCTTTGTAAGGTTGCATAGAAACCTAGTGAACCTTTCATTATGTTTCTTCAGAGATGGAGAAGAATGTTTGCCAGATACCCACGTCCTATTCCAGAGAAAGAAAAGATGGTTACTTTCATCAACAGTTTAAATTCAGAAATGAGCTATCACTTGAACTTACACTGTCCTTCTTCTTTTGAGAAAATGATTGAAGATGCCTTAACCATTGAAAATGCTTTGGTTAAAAGAGGCATAATAAAACATGACAAAGAAAATCCTAGCTCATCCAACCATCATAATAATCAGGACAAATCCAAATTTTGGACTCGCAACAAAAATGTGGTGAATGATGGTATTCTGGATGTAAATCATGCTTCAACCAAACCATTTGTCCTCACTACCCCAAACAGTCAGAACAACAATGTCAACTTGATTGCAAATCACGAAAATAATCCTCCTCCTCAGAGGAAAAATACAAATCAACACTCCACTTCCCATCAAGGGACTTCAAACAATAACTAGGGTTATCAAGGAAACAATAATAATCAGAATTCTTTAGGAAACAACTCAAATTCAAATCCACAAAAAATTTCATTCTTCTCGAATAGAAGAACTTTTACTCCATTGGGTCAATCCATAGAATCCGCATTCAAAGAATTGATGGCCAAAAATCTCATTACTTTACCGCCTCAACGGAATTACAAACCCAGTGTAAAACCTCCACCATGGAATGAGGCATATTATTGTGATTATCATCAGTGTAAAGGTCATCGCACAAACAACTGCCAAGCCTTGAAGAATATAATTCAAGACTTAATCGAAAATGACATCATCACAATAGAGGGAAATCAACAAACCAATGCAGATCACCAAGCATTCCGCAATCCATTGCCTAATTATCAAAAGGGTGAATCTTGTGAAAAAAATGTGAATCATATCAATGATGATCATATAATCAACCATCTTTACGCAGATGACGAGCGGGTAAATGTCATTAAAGTCAACAAGAAGGTGGAATATAGAGAAGTCAACGCAACAACAAGAGCGCAAGCCAAAGTTGTCTTAAAGGGTGCCTCTTCAAGATCCACTGAACCTCCACTTCAACATAAATATGATTTGGTTAACCAACTTTGAAAAACCCCCGCTCAAATTTCCATTCTGGAACTATTGAAGATTTCTCTAGCCCATAAAGAAATCCTAGACGAAGCCCTAGTTGAAATGAATGTATCAACTGAATTGGATGTAAATCAATTTCAAGCCATGGTAAGGCATTTGTCCTCCCCTACTTGTCTTTCATTTTCTGATAAGGATGGCGTTTCCATAACTCATCCCCATAACTCTTCTTTGTACTTAGAAGTCATGGTTCACAAGTTTCGCATCAGACGAGTTCTAATAGATGGAGGTGCTGGTTTGAACATCTGTACCTTGAAGTTGGTCAAAGCCTTAGGATTTTCTAAGGACTCCATTGATTTCAGAAGAAAGATTACCATAAAGGCTTATGATGATGAAGAAGGAACATCCAAAGGTCTAATCATGCTACTGATCAGAGTGGGCTCTATTATAAAGAATACTTTTTGTCAAGTACTGGACCGTGATCTTGCATATAACATCTTGTTGGGTCGTCCTTGGATCCACGAAATGCAAGCTGTCCCATCAACCTATCATCAATGTCTAAAATTTCCTTATGATGGACAGGAAATCACAATACCTGCTGATAATTCCAACATTCAAACTTGTGCCAACATAAAAATTAGTCAAGATACTTTGGTCCCTAATAATTGGGAAGCTCATGCCAGTACTTCTCTAAAAATTAACACACAAATTAGTCAATTGACCAATAGTTTTGACAAAAAGCTAAAATTCAAGGATCATCGTGTTGGAGAATACTCTTTTTTCCTTGCCAATTTACCTACATCACCTCGATCACATGGACAACCATCTATCAGGGAACATCAAATATCAACAGCATCAACATCAAAGCGAACACTAGTAGAACCAATCACAAAATTTAAGGGACAATTCATCAAAGAAAAATTCCCCATGGAAAATCCTAAGGATACAAAAATTCTAAATTAGCTCTATAAAGATGAAGATGAAGCAATCTCTAATATCAAATTACCCACAACCAAATATGGAAAAGGATATTCAATCATGTAGAAGATGGGTTATGATGAAGGACCTATCGGAAAAAGGAAGGAAGGAGTAGTTGAACCCATTCACCTCCATGGACTCACTGCAAAAGAGAAAACTGGATTGGGTTATGATACTCACTCTAAAGAAAGCAAATCCAAACATGGAACTGTCTTCATGTTGCAAGAAGGCTCAGATTCACAAGAGGCATGTTTAACAACAATTCAGAACTTCCTAGACAACAATTTTGACACAGACTCTGCTGAATATGAATGGGACACCATTTACAATGATGAGTTCTGGAGGGACAAAAAGGTTGATGTAATACACCAATATACCCCAACTCTAATTGAAGGACAAGGTTCAGGGTCCTAACCACAAGAATCTGAACCACAAATCGACTATGATTCTAGTGATACTGAATCTAAACGAACAAGACTATCATGAGGACAGTATCATCATTAATCCACCTCATACCTCGGATCCTACAGACCACTCTGTTATGACCTTAACCATAGCCGATCTCACACAACCTGACGATCCTCTACCTTTAATCCATCCTGACCTCATTGATTGGGATTTTACAGAATCTATTAACATACCCATGTTTCCAAGTGATGAAGCTATTGTAAACTTCCTTTCCGCAGAAGATACAAATGATTGTTCCACCAGCGATTTTTGACATAAAGTTTTTGATCAGGAGAGTGTCAAGTCTCTCAGCTGCAAAAGTAAAAACAAAAAAGAAAGATCTAATGGTGAAAACCAGAATCTGGCAGTATTAGATCAAACAAAAGATAAAATAAAGAGCGTATCTGATGGTGAAAACCTCTTTGAGGCACCAGACGATGGGAATCTTGACACTCTTCCGGAGCACTACCATGAACGATCACCTATTCTGATTGAGCCTACAAATGCTGTCGATCTTGAGACTTCAGACAAACCAAGAATTTTATAGTTAGTTGCATCAATGACTGAAAAAGAAATACCATAATTCATGAAATTCCTGAAAGAAAATCAGGTCAATTTTGTGTGGTCTTATGCTGACATGCCTGGTCTTGATCCTGATCTTATCATGCATCATTTGTCTATCAAACCAGGGGCCAAGCCGGTAAAACAAAAACTCAAAAAGATGCACCCTCATGTTGCACTATTAGTTAAAGAAGAACTGAGAAAACTTCTTGATGTGGGCTTCATCAGACCAATCGACTATGCAGAATGGCTCTCCAACATCGTACCTGTATCCAAACCAGATAAAACTGTCAGAATATGCACAGATTTCAGAGATCTCAACAAAGCATGTCCTAAGGATGACTTCCCATTACCAAATATTGACACCATAGTTGATCTGACAGCTGGCCATGCCATGTATTCATTAATGGATGGTTTTTCTGGATATAACCAAATCAAGATTGCCCCCAAAGATCAAGAGAAAACAACTTTCACGTGTCCATGGGGAACTTTTTGTTGGAACATCATGCCTTTCAGTCTGAAGAATGCTGGAGCTACCTACCAAAGAGCCATGACTACAATCTTTCATGACATGATGCATGTCTTCATGGAAGATTATGTGGATGACATACTGGAAAAATCATACACCAAAGAAGGACATCTTGAAGTATTGTCTAAAATATTTGCAAGATTAAAAAAATTCAAAGTTCGTCTTAACCCTAAGAAATGTGTTTTTGGCGTCAAATCTGGAAAACTCTTGGGGTACATTGTTTCAGAAAAGGGAATTGAAGTAGATCCAGCAAAAGTTCAAGCAATTATGGAAATGCCTCCACCAAAGAACATCAGTCAGTTAAGATCACTGCAAGGATGACTTCAATCTATACGGAGGTTCATTGCAAAATTGGCCGACAAAAGTTTACCTTTCACACATCTACTGCATAAAAATGTTCCTTTCAAGTGGGATGATAAATGTGAATTAGCTTTCCAAAAAATCAAAGAATATCTAATGACTCCACCAGTTCTCGTATCACCAAATCCAGACAAACCACTCATCTTATACATTGCTGCAACAGAGACATCCCTGGGGGCACTACTAGCACAAGAAGACACTATAGGAAAGGAACGTGCAATCTACTACATCAGTAGAACGCTAACAAGTCATGAGCTCAACTACACTTCTATTGAGAAGACTTGTCTGGCAGTAGTTTTTGCTTCACAGAAATTTTGGCACTACATGCTAACCCATACGATCACTCTGGTTTCAAAAATTGATCCACTTAAGTATTTGTTAAGCAAAGCATCATTAACAGGAAGGATAGCAAAGTGGGTAATGATTCTAAGTGAGTTTGACATACATTATGTTGATTACAAGGCCATCAAAGGACAAGTTATAGCCGATCAATTAGCTGAAGCACCACTACAAGCAGATCATCCCTTGCACATCGAATTTCCAGATGCTGATGTCTTCACTACAGAATCTAAACAAACATGGGCATTATATTTTGATGGTTCTTTCACTCAACATGGATCGGGGGCGGGCATACTTTTGTCACCCCTCAAGGACATACCATTCCTCGATCATATAGGCTAATGTTTCCATGTACTAACAACATAGCTGAATATGAAGCATTGATCACTGGACTCAAAATAGCACTGGAATGGAGAATAACAAAATTACAGGTATATGGTGACTCACAGCTAGTCATCTATCAAATCAATGATGACTATCAAACTAAAGATGAGAAACTATTACCATATAAAAAGATGGTTGATGATTTCAAGAAATACTTTGTGGACATTAAATTTACACAAATTCCAAGGATTGATAACAAAGCAGCTGACGCCATGGCCACAATCACATCATTGTTGCAACTCCCAGAAACTCAAAATCGTTATGAATTTCTGGTGGAACAATCATTTACACCTGCATATGATACCCCTGAAAGCCAAATCATTTGTCACTTGGTAGGATCCGATTCGCCTTGGTACGAAAAATTTTATGCCTATCTCAAAGACGACATCTTACCACCCGATTTATCCCGTAACCAAAAACGCAACTTTATCCGCCAATCCGCTCGCTATACCCTCATCGCTGACACCCTTTATCGCCATGGTCTTGATGGTACTTTACTCCGATGTCTTGAACGCAAGGAATCTGACAAAGCTTTACAAGAAGTTCATGGTGGCATCTGTGGTACTCATTCAAGTGGACTGACCTTATCTAAGAAATTAATTAGAATGGGTTACTACTGGCCTACAATGGAGAGGGAATCATTCACTTTTGTGAAAACATGTTCAAAATGTCAGATTCATGGGAATCTCATTCATGCCCCTGCACAAGAGCTTCAACCGTTCACACCAACCTGGCCATTTTCTCAATGGGGTTTAGATCTAGTGGGCAAGATTCATCCTTCTTCATCAAATGGGCATAAATTCATCATCACAGCAACAGAGTATTTTACCAAGTGGATTGAGGCAGTCCCTCTTACTAAAGTCACCGGCAAACAAATATCATCATTCATACTCAACTATATCATTTGTCGGTATGGCATTCCCAACTCCATTATTACAGATAATGGACGTCCATTCAAAAATCAGGATGTTGATGAACTTTGTGAGAGATTTCACATACATCATAGATACTCAACACCTTACTATCCACAAGGGAATGGCCAAGCAGAGGCCTCAAATAAAACAATATTGAAAATCTTGAAGAAGACTGTGAATACTTCAAGGAAGGATTGGCACATTCAACTCAATCCTGCTCTATGGGCCTATCGAACCAGTGTCCGCACACCAACAAGGAGCAACACCATTCACTCTTGTCTATGGAGCAGAGGCCATATTGCCCTTAGAAGTGGAGATTCCCTCACTCAGAGTATCATTGAAAGGCCTTACAATAGATGATGAATACCGAGTTTCCCAACTCCAAGAACTGGAACTCCTAGATGAGAAGAGACAAAGAGTAGCTGATCATCTAAAAGCATATCAACAAATGATGTCTCGCAGCTACAACCACAAAGTAAAGCCACGTACCTTTCAAGTGGGTGATCTTGTCCTAAAAGAGAATCCATGCAATCAATAAGACAGAGAGAAGAAAGGAAAGTTCAAACCAAATTGGCTAGGTCCTTATGTGGTTATCGCAGTCTATGGTTCAGAAGCTTACAAGCTATCAACGCCAGAAAGGGACCTGTTCAACGAACCTATCAACAGCATGCATCTGAAAAAGTATTATGTCTAAGACAGTTATCATCATTAGAAAAAGTCCTGAAAAAATTCAAAAAAATAGAAAAAGTCCTAAAGAAATTCAAAAAAAATCATCGAAAAGTCCCAAAAAATTCAAAAATCAAAAGTCCCAAAAATTCTAAAAATTAGAAAAGTCCCAAAAAATTCAAAAAATCAAAAGTTCCTAAGAAATCTTGCAAAAATCATCGGTGTCTTTAAGTACCCCAAAAATTAGAAAAGTCTCAAAATGTTTGGCCCCGTGAAAAACCTGCAACAGCATCTTGGGTAGCAAAAAAAACCATCATAGGGTGAAAACCTAGCAAACAGGCAATCTATTGACAAGAAAAAATGCAATAAAAACAAATAGTGAAAATCTGGCAAACAGACACTATTTGTAGCTCTCCATCTATTAGTTCATGTTCTGCACTTGGCTGCTTAGCCTTCATTTTCATGCATCTTTTTTCCAGCATCTTAGGGTCATGCCATTACCATGCTATCATCATTTGCCTTGAGTGATAACATCTTACCATGGTTCGATTATTGAACATATTCATTCCAGCAAGTTGTATTGATACCAAGGGTAAATATGGGCATACTGGGGGCAATCAAATTTCAGATCTTCCCAAAACAGTAAGACAATGACATCGAAACCAATCACGCAAAACAAAACAACTAACCATTGATCCATATCAAAGTGGCTTTCAGTTGCGTACCTTACGATGACTCATATTTGGATGATCTCTAATCTGAAATAATGTTTGGAATCACAGTATTTCATTTGTTGAACAATGGTTGTTTATTTTTCGACATCATTTCTCTGGAGCACACTCGATGATGTACTGAACTAGAGTGGCAAGGAAAGAGAATGATTTTTCTTTGTCTGTTGTCTTGAGGTTAATCATTTATCTGTTGCAAGTATGTCGTGAGATATGATTTCCAAAGTTTATCATTGATGACAGTTCCAAATTTGCATCAGATAATGGTTAGTCTTTGTCTATTTATGCAAGAAATACTCAGGTCATCTTGGTTCAATTATACCTAGAGGCTTGTATTCACTTGCTATATCAAAAATCATGAAAGTTGTACTTAGGTCATCATTGGTGCTAATTTCCCCTCTGATGCTTGTACATACTTCCAACATTTTCAAATGCTCTAGGATGATTTAAGCAAGCTCATTAAAAGGCTCAACAAAATGGTCAGTTTTATTTAGTTGCATTTCATTTTAGGTCATTGTACATAACTGCATATTGGATTTGCGTCAAGAGTTTTTGAAAGATCAATGGCTGACATTTTTTTGGACTATTTGTGGAGGACAATGCAAATATTTGTATCATTATCATTGCATTTCCATTATCATTTCATCTTCATTATCATTTCATCATCATTAGCATTATCATTACACCCATTATCATTCCAGTATCAGTATCATCTCATTAGGTGCATTTCATATCATTTCATATTAGTTTCATTATTGCATCCATTTCATCATCTTATATTGGTCGCATCTTCATTATCATTTCATCAATATTTTATTTGCAATTTATTTCATGCTTGTTATCATTCCATATCATTTATCATTTTATTTCATATCATTGGGCATTCATTATTATTTCATTATCATTATCATTTAACAATTCCGCTTCATATCATTATCATTTCATCTCCATTTTCTTTTCATTTTTTTCATTATTATTAACTTTTCATCTTCTTTTTCATTACTTTTTTTCATTCATTTTTATTCAGATTAGTTCCATTACCATCGTCATTATTCATTCTCGTTATCATTATTATTTATATTATTTTCCATAGCATTTCATTTCCATTTATCATTTCATACCCATTATCATTCCATTTGCATTTTATTTCATTATCATTTAACTTTTTTTTTTTCCAATCTCACCATCGCATTATCTAATATTGCATTATCATTATCATTTAAGTATTGCATTATCATTATCATCTAGTATTGCATTATCATTATCGTCTAATATTGCATTATCATTATCATTTAATATTATTGCATTATCATTATCACTCATATTAGTTTCATATACGCTTCATTCTAGCATTACATTGCCATCCTATCATCCATTAGCATTATCATTCATTACATTTATCATCCATTATCATTATCATTTAACAGTTCCATTTAACATTTCATCTCTCCATCTAACATTTTATTTCATATCATATTATTTCGTTATAATCTCACTTATCATTTCATTTATCCATTTAGTCCAATCGCAAATCATTATATTTCATCACCACTATCTATTCACATCATTATTATTATTATTTTATCATCTTATGCCATAACATTTTATCCACTCATGACATTTCACATCATATCATTTCATAATGCATATCCGAAGCACAACATTCATATTTCATCTTTTATCTGCCTTACAAAATCCAAAAATACATATCATAGGTAATTTATCTGCATGACATTATTAGTACACATCATCAAATCATAATCATAATAAAATATCATAATCAAATCATCCTACATATCAACAAATCTCCATAAACACATAAACATAAATGCATATCATATCATCACATCATAAATGCACATCACATCATCATCAAAATAATCATCGCCGCTGCATATCATCACTCATAAAAAATGATACAAATGTCCAAATGTCCAATGAAACTACAATGTCCAATACATCAAATATGATTGGAAATGGCATATACATGCTCCAAAAATGCTATACACCATAAAGTCTAACTGGTCGATGCTCCTGATGGTGCTGGTCTGGAGGGAGGTGGTCTGCCACTAGTGCCTACATCTGGGTCCTGCCGTGGCCCTGTCACTCCCCTGCTCTGGGTATGTGTTTGTGATCTACTCCAGGTCCTGCTGTGGGATCGCGGGTATGGCTCTCTGTGCTCTGGAGGACATAGCTCCTCATATCTCACCTTGTAGTACTCAGCCTCCCTAGCCATCTCCATACCCTCTGTAATGGCATCTCGCAGTGACGCACTCTCTATAGTGCCCATCAGTCTCTGAGCCACGCCCTCAGCCTCTACCACATGTCGCCTAAATGTATCCCTCTCTATGATAACCTGAGCTAATCGTGGGTCTGGGGCAAGTGCCTGTGCCTGTGCCTGTACCTGTGCCTGTGCGAGTTGTGCCTGTAGATGCACAATAAAAGCATGTGCCTGCGACAACTGACCCTGTAGCTAACCCTGCTGCCCCTGCAATGTCTGCACCTGAGCCTGAAGAGTGGCTATCTGTCCCTGCTGCGAGGAGGCCATACAGATCACTGTCCGCCTCCCTATCCCTGTCCTTGGTCATCACATAATCTGCACACTCCTCAGGATATCCTGCCCCGATCTCCCCAGCACATGTCCTCCCACCCCACCATCATCTCCATCGTCCTCATCATCTGAACCCTCCTCCTCTCCGCTCTCCACCTCCTCTCCTCCGACCGCTCCCTGCTCACCGCCGGCCACATCCTCCTGTCTACCTACCCCGAGCTGTGGTACTACCAAAATAGGTGTTGGCTCATCTGAGCTAGTAAATCATGGAAATGGATGCGTGTGGAAATAGGCAGCATAATCATCAGACATCCCAGCATCCACAATGTCTCGTCTGTCAACCCATGCCTCAGGTGCCAATGCCATGAACTCTATGTAGGTGGCCTGATACAAAATACACGGCCCCCATCCGGCCTCATCTCTGCTCCGAGTGTAATGTGCAACCCCCTGCAACATCCCCTGCATAAATTCGAACTGCCTCTGCACCCGTAATGCCAAAAATCTCTCCAAAATGAAGGCAGTCCTCCCTATCAGGAACCGCGGAATAAATACATAGGGCATCTCTATATCATCAGTCACCCATGGCTTACAATCCAAATATGGTCACCATATGACTGTATCTATGTCGTCTAGTAGTCGTCTCCAATAATCTACTTTGCCCAGCTTGGGCTGGGTAAGGAACACATAATACATATAGATATATGGCCTGCCTAGTGACCTCACTCTGGGGCATGCCATCCTCGTCACAGCAAAATGCTCCCATGCCCAGATCTATAGCAATGTAACCCCACAAGATAAACTGGATGATCCTCTGTAGACCACTTGGTGCAAATCGTGATAGAGATGAGCTAACATGCAGCTCCCCCATGCATATCTCCTCGGCTATAGCATCATCTGCTCTAGAATCCTACCCCAGCCCACTGACAATCCCTTTGCCCAGTGATCCGGACAAAGGAGACCTCCGATGAAAGCACCCAAAATTGCTGGCAAGGCTAGATATCTGTGAAAGTCTACCCACGGTACCCAATACCCGGCTATCTGTGCATCTCCGTACACTCTCCTCAAAGCATCTGTACCCCCAATCTCCTTGTGATCGTAATACACAAGGGCTCCAACAACTGGAATACCTAAGATCCTATACACATCCTCAAGAGTCACTGTCACCTCACTGGTCGGCATGTGAAAGGTGTTGTGCTCTGAATGCCATCGCTCTGCAAGTGCTGTCAACAATCCTCTGTTGACCCTAATTGGTGGCATCGCCAACAAGGGTCTCAAACCGCATGCATCAATCAATGCTCTATCAGCAGGGGTCAACTCAGGGATCCTATCCCATCCTGCTGAATGTCGCTCTCTAATTTGGAGGTTTTTGAAAACCTCCTATTTTTCATTACAAAAATCATTCATTAGACTCATATCAAATATTCACACAATATCAAATCAGACTCATATCTATCAATGAACTATATCAGACCCATATCAATGACTCATATCAATGCAGCAAATCAAGGACCCATATCACACAATCAGTCCTATCAATCAAATCAAATCAACTCTATCAAGCTAGATATCATATCACATCTATCCTACCATCAATTACTATTTGTTTTCTATCGCAGGAAGCAAATTTATCAGAAGTCATATCAGTTCAATCTACTCTTTGTTTTCTACCCTAGGAAGCAAAGTTATCAATCAATCATTCAATTTTTCTATCCTACCTACCCATATCAGCATGATGACATGACATTTTACCTATCTATTGACTAAGGAAGCAATACAAATCATCATTCTCATCACAACATTCATTCAGCGCTAAATCCCATATGCGCCATTCTTTTTATGGGATGCGCTAAACCCCATATGTGTCATTCTTTTTACGGGATGTGCTTAAACAGACTCCCTATGCGCATTTTCCTGTATGCGCCACTTTGTTCATCCTATGCACCAATGTTTTTGCTAGATGTGTGTTTTTCCTATATGCGCGTTTGTTTTCCCTATATGCGCTCTATCCCTAAAATTTTCAAACCTACCCTATATGCGCGCTAGTTTTTACAGGATGCGCTACACTGATTTTCCTACAAAATTTAAACATCTAAGCCCTATGCGCGTTTGTTTATACCATATGCGCGCCTATTTTTTTCGAAAGCGCCTAAAAGTTGCTATATGCGCGCAAACGTAAATTTTAAAACTGAAACCGCAGAAAATCATGAAAATTTTGATCCAAACAGAAAAATTCAAAAGCATAAGAGGATCGATCGATTCACCGGTGGTCCATACGCAGTTGGCCTCTGATATCTACGTGATCTCTCGAATCGGTGGTGATGATACGGAATCTCCATGTCGCAATGTCGCTTTCACAGCTATAGTTTTCACCAAACTCAACAGTACAAATGACTGGTCTCTTTCAACCTTTTACCTTTTAAGGGTCAAACCAAGGGTAAAATGTGACTTTATTTTCAAAATGGACATTTCTTTTTCTGTCGTGAGCTAAACCACTTTCCCTCTCATCCGTGATTTACCTCTCGAGGGGGCATCATCAACAGAAATATCGAAAGTACATCAGGGGCACAAATCTTATTTTCTTTGAAGCAATGTGTTTTACACATCACTTCAAAGAGGGGCAAAATGTATACGTCTAAAAATGGTCATGATTAAGCTTGTTAATTAATTAAATATGATTTATTTAATTAATTCCTCTAATGTCATCTACATATAAATAAATTTAATTATTTATTTATATCGTTCATCTTCTAAATTCTTCTACCTTAAATTAAATAAATAATTTTATTTAATTACTAACATTTCTACTCCGCTTAATTAAATAAATAAATTTTTATAATTTATTTATATTTAATTATCATTTGGTTCTAAAGTTTAAATATTTTTAAATATTTGAATAATGGAATATTCCCCATCCCATATTCGAATTTCAAATATTAAATATTTTATTTAATATTTTTCACCTCACCCTAATTTCATTTTTAAACATAATTAAATATGATTTATTTAATTATGTGAGTTTCCATTTTTATCTTCACTTTTAAATTAAATAAATTTATTTTATTTAATTTCTAACTCGTGCTAACTCACCCTTCCAAATTTTTAACTCATCTTTCGAAATGGAAGTTTCCCTTCGAAACTCAATGACGGAAATTGAAGAAAAAAGAAACCTTCCATTCTTCTCTTCCACTTTCGAAGATCTCCCGCCGTCCATTCGAAACAAGTTTAATTCGGACCGTCGATCAATTCAGCCAATCAAATCCATTTGAAAACTCTATAAATTTCGGGGCAAATCCAAGCTTTGGTTACACTTCGAATACTCATTTACGCACACATACACTCAACCAGCATTTGCATTCATGACAGTTTCGATATCATAGTAATATCTTTCACTTTAGCATAGCTTTTTGTATCCAGCTTAGTTTTGCATTTAGAATCTCATTCTTTAGCTGTCATTTTGTTGAGTCTGATCTGTTGATCTGAGAGCTATTTGGAAAACAACAAAACGCTGAAGTTAGAGGAGGATAAGACAGTTTCGAGAAGCTGCGATTACGATTTGCATTATTCTGTTTCTTTTCAGCTTTTCGATTTAATGTCTTATTAACATGTGTTTGATTTCTATTTAATTAATCCAATATTTCACTCACACAATTAACATAAGCATCAGACTATCAAAACAAGGGCATAAATTTGAAAATATTTGTTTACCTTGACAAACATGTCGAGATGTGCAAAAGCATAGATGTGCGAAAAAAAGAAATTTTTTAATAAAAATAGAACCATCAGTTTGCACAAAGGTGTCACACTGTTGAGACAAAAGTGTTGATTTGTTAGAGGATCTTTGATGTGAAATTTGACCTAGGTGTTTGAAGTTTTGATGTTGTAAAACCACGGTAAACAGCATGTAAACTGACTCAATTGGTGTTTTAGATTATTTGTATGTTCTTCCACAAGACCACACTAATTGGTATCACAATGGTATTCACGATATAAATATGCCATGAAGCACAACCTATTTTTAGTGGTAGATCAAGATTATCTTCTAAAAGTGGGCCTTTTGATAAAATATTGCACAATGAATGGACAACTAGAGTATGCCAAGGTCATGTACCACCTTGACACCTCTTACCTTGGAAGGAAAAGTTCCCTGCAAGGGGTTTTCTCTCTTCAACAAAGATTGGTACATAGCAAGTAACTTCATGTGTTGATCTTGTTGCATTGCACCACTAAGAGAAGATGGTCTACAAATGGCTCATAGGTTTCTAATTATAAGGTTTGTAGTGGGTAGAACTATGTGAACACCACTGCCTACGTAAGCGTGATATTGAAATATCATCTCCTTATGTCGGTAATCACGTAGGACCACATAGGAACACCTAACAAGTACATGCATGAATATAACATCTTTCCCTTTCGTCCCTTTTATATAGCCCACCAAAAAAAGTGTGCTTGAGGTCGAACCCTAAGGTGATGAAATCCTTAGGCAAGCCTCCTAATAATAAAGGAAGGATTAGTGTTGCTATTTATCATCACCCAAGATCACATGTAGCACAAGGGGAGTGGATACATAGGCAACTCCTTCGATGTTTAAAAGAAAGAAAATGCAAACTAAGAGTATTTCTCAACACCCAAGTTTGTACGAAGCGCAAGGGGAGAGAATACATACTCTATTTACCAAGCATGGAAGACAAAGCACACGTTAATTTTAATTACACCAAATATTGAAATGTGTGATTCCTTTTAGTGCACCAAAGTAAAATAGAAGTTGTGGTTCAAAAATGAAGTGTGAAATTTGTTTTGTCCAATTTTAGAGAAAAATGTGAGTTCATTTTAATGCACTAAATTTCAAATGTTTGGTCGTAGATTAATTGAAAACCTACAAGACAAACATTAGTAACTTGAACTCAATCAAACCAAACCGTACAAAATTGGCTCTCTATTTTCCTTTCAAAATCATCGCATTATCAGACAAAAGCATCACACTATCAAAAAATAGAGTTGCATTATCAAACAAAAGCATCACACTATTAGATAGTAGTGTCACAATGTCAGATAGTACTATCGAACTGTCACAAAAAAAAGTGTCGAGCTTTGTCAATAGCATCACATTGCACCTGCAGAAGTAAAAGAAATGCGTCGAAGGGTTTCAAAATTGTTGTGCTATGATCTAGAAAAAGCTTTGAAGGATTTCAAAAGTGTTGAAGGCTTGTAGAAGCATCGACCTTTGTGATGCATAAGCATCAAATTGTCCTAAACTTGCAATCCGAAAAGCTCAAAAATATTGTTAAATCAAGGACGTGAGGTCCCACTGAGCATGCCAAAATGTAAGTATATGGATCTAATTGATCAGATAACATAAAATAAAATATTTAAACTAATAAAATGATCAACTGATGACACTACTCCAATGAAATTAGTCTACAACCTTAGAAAAATTCAATTTCAAAGCATTAAATATCAAATTCAAAGAAATGAACCTAACTAATGTTGCAAACCTGTAATCCCATTGTGGATTGAGTGTAAATAGAGTGATAATGGATGTGGATTTCTCAATTTTCATAATCCATTGTTGATTTGATGCAAAATATTGATGAAATGATGGATTGGAATGATTCACAAATGCTCAAAATCTCAAAGGGTGAGTAATGAATTGGGTATAGTAAGTTTTCTTTAATGGTTGTGAATCCCATTTCATATAAAATGAGAAGTATTTATAGATTTTTGGAATGAATCAATGGTGAGGATTCAAAATTTTAATCAATGGAGGAAATTAAATTAAATATGAATAAATGGATCAATAAATAAATCAATGGTTCATAATCATGATCGAATGGATCAAAGATTTTAATCAAGGGTCAATAATCCACGAGAGATTAACAAATCCCTAAATTTTAGGAAAGATGTTGGAGATATTTCATGTGGAGGGAATAATTCAAATTTGAAAGGGGAATATCCCATGAGAATATTCTTTGTGCATGTTGGAGGAATATTAGTCAATTAAACAATTTAGAAAATCATTTAATTGTGCAAGTTGAGGAATTAGGAACTTTAATTAAATAATTTAGAATTATTTAATCAAAGAGGGAAAATGACATGTAATTAAATAATTTGACATTTTTTTATTGATGCAAAGGTAGCTAAGGGGTTGCACCCATATATTAATATTTCAAATATAAACATTGCATTCAAATACAGGGGATCATGAATAGATCACCCAAATCAGTGATAACCCATAACAAAAACTGACCAGGCACCGAGACTCAAAATGGTGCCCATATCCAAAACCTTGCAACCATATTCAACACTATTACACCTAGACTACACTGCATTCAAACCAACAATAGTAACAAAATTAAAACAATTACATTCTTTGTACACCCCCACTAAGCACCCTTTCCGTCAAGACACACAAATTTTGATAACCCTATCCAAACCTCCAAAGCCAAAGTGCATCGGCCCAACATTCTTTACCTCTAGCCATGTCGTCCTCACCCACTAGGCTTTCCATGACAATGTATGCTTACAACTAGCCCGCCCCTTTGTCTGGAACCATCTCCAAAATCTACTTCAGGAACTTGATGCTCTTCATCATCGCCGCTCGAAATCTAGGAAGGGAAGTTGGATCATTGATGAAAATCAATGGATAATGCTCTGGAGGCAACCCACAATAACACAAGTAGTAATCACTAGGTAATGGAACCCCTCACCCCACCTCATAGTTTTCCAAACCATCCTCCATTTAACCAACCAAAAACTTACCCCAAATCAATCAACTTCTTGCAAAGTTGGCACACCATTTCCTTCAACTCCTCCACATCTAGGACCAAAGCCAAGAACATTTCAAATATATCCATGTTAACCTTGTGTTGGTGAAATGAGCGAATAAAATTCCCACCAAGCACCATCTTTAATGCATGGATGACTAAACTGTGCTTGGATTTAAAGACATTGCCTAACCTTTTCTTTGTCACCTCCCCTATAAACACCAACTAGCTCCTCGAGCACTCCAGTCTTATTGGGGTATCCATATTGCTCAAACCAAATGCACCACACTAGCTCTACAAAAATATTTTTGTGGCAAAAAACTAGCCAGCACAAAGATTTATGATCACTCACCAGCCACCAACTTGACATCGCATGAGCCACATGGTACTAGTCATTAGTACAACATCACCTCCACACCATGAAGAAACACAATTCACCACCAAATTTAGAAATGGCATAAGCCAATTAAGTTGGCCCCACCATCAAGGCCCTTTTTACCAAGCTATCTGCCACCCCATCACCTTCATGGTAAATATGTGTCACCTTGAAGGAATCTAGGTCAACAAGTAGTTGATTGATGGGAGAAATCCATCATCTTAATTTCCAATTGGGTGTCCATCCCATCCTGATGGTGTTAATTGTAATTAAAGATTCCCCCTCTAAATGGATTTTTCATAATTTTTTATGTTTAGCACATTGGAGGACAGTCAAAGCAGCCTAAAATTCAACCTCATTGTTTGTGCCAATCCCCACATATGTATATTTTTTTATTATTGTCTTTTCATCATGATCCCTAATCACACAACTCGCCCCACTCTCTCCAAGATTACCCTTCACTACCCCATTGAAGTTGACCTTCAGCCAACCCTCCTCTGGCACAAACCAATACAATCCATCCCTCGAGGCTCTCGTGGGACAAGCCCCCAGGACCCCATTAACAGGGGTAAATAATTTGACATTACCTAATCAAAAGGGAATAAAATTAGCGTGAAGAGGGTGAATTAATCAAAAAAAATTAATTATTCGATCAATAGGGGAAAAGGGTGAATTTAAATGAATAATTGGACATTATTTAATTAAATACATGAATTAGGTGAAATAGGAGAGAAATAGTGTTAATAATCGAAATCAAGATGTGTGATATACTCAGGACATTTTCAGATGTCTACAACCATATACGAGATTTGGAATTTATATATGGTATTATTGCTTCCCAAAAAAATTAAAGATTTAAAGTCTTACTTCAAATGCAACTTTTTTAATAGCTAAGTTTGTTCTAAATTCTAATCCCTTTACAACAAAATGACTTGACATTTTATAGGGAAAATATTTCCTTTTCCCATACTACCATTTAATTGACCTTTTAGAGTTTACCAATATTTCAAAAATAAAATACAATAAGTTCCCATCAGTAAGGCTTCTAAAAATATTTCATTATAAATTTTATAAATAAAAACTTTATAATTAAATATTAAGTTTCCTTGTAACTTTGATGGGCATACGACTATTGTGGCATTTGTTCGAACATTTATCAAGTGCTCATTGTAGGTGATCATTATAGAACGATAAACATCATAATGGGTAGACAATTCAATATGTAGTCTAAAACAACAAGTAGTGCGTGTGTGATTTATCTTGACATAAAAAGGTTTAAGCATTTCAAAAAATATTTTACAAATAGTTATTTGAGGATAATCCATTTCAAATTTATGAAAAAATTGGGTTTGAGTCATATCCAAAAAATGCTTTGGATGTGGCTCACGGTTCCGACTACTGATTCTTCTTCTTACCACATCCCTTTGATTCAGAGATGGCCTTGTGTTATTCTTCCAATACTCTTCAATTAGTGTTCTCAATGCTTCAACAACTTTTTTATCTTTTTGTGGAAGTCTCCCCGAGAATTCCCATAATTCATTTGAATCAATGCCCTCAATTCTTTGTCACCTTTGAATGGATTTTGATAAAAAAATTCTACTAATTTTCATTTGTTCACTTATCTTTCTAATGAGATGAGCTCTCTTTGTTTGAATTCTTACCAAAGTCGATGTAATGACACGTCGTGTGACATTACTATCCTTTGAGCGTAAGGTCTTACCCAGACTCTCATATGCATCCATTAGATTCTTCACAATAGTGTTTTCACTCAATGCATTTTATTTTCTCAACCCAAGAGTCTTCATGATGTCTCTATACTTTATACCCCGCATTATTTCAACAAATAGTTGACATCTTGTAGTCTCATTTAGCCTTTCAAAGTAGAATTTCCAAATCTTATCAGCATATCTTCTACAAGTGTGTGCTGGAATCTTACCTTCCATGTGTTGCAAAATATCCTCGTCAATATTAATCAAATACTTTGGCTTTCTATGCAAAATTCTAGGTGGTGTTCTCCTAGGTACATACATCTCAGCATTAGAAATTCCATCAATATTTAATTCAGGTGGGCTAGATTGCATACCTTCGATCAAGGGTGGAGTAGAAGACATACCTTGAGGTTCTCGTGGGATGATGGCATACCTTTTTTGTCAAATCTGAGTGATGATGTACTCTCAACATTAGAAATTTCATCAATATTTAATTCAGGTGGGCTAGATTGCATACCTTCGATCAAGGGTGGAGTAGAAGACATACCTTGAGGTTCTCGTGGGGATGATGACATACCTTTTTCGTCAAATCCGAGTGATGATGTACTCTAAACTTGAGATGCACTAGATGGTGGCCAACCATATTCACTTGTGATAGATGGTGTTACATTCCCCTAAGACTTGGGAAGTTATGATAGTGGAATCATGGTTGTTAATATTGTTAAAGAAAACTGTCTTTCATATAAACGTGAAATAATGGATTTAATAATAGTTTTATTTTTGCAATTGAAAATGTAAAAGTGAATGATTATTCAATTATACAAATATATCTGTTGATAATGATAATGATGATATTATATGTAAATGTGAGTTAATGCGTAAGGATTAGTCTAACTCTAGTTTCCGGTGTCAAGTGGTTGCAGGACCAGCATCGCATGAAAGGAAAAAGGGACTATCATCAAGGAGAGGACGCAGTTGACAAGGATCTAATTGTCATTGGACTCTGGAAAGTATAAGACAACGTAAAAATGACCTTGGCCTCGGTAAAAATAAATATTGATTAATAAAGTCAAAATTAAAATATAAATACTTTTAAGGGCATTTTACATATTATAATGATAAAATTACAAATATTCAAATACTAAAGTTTCGATTATAATAAAAGAAAATTATATTAAAAATCCTTTTGAACGCATCATGTGTGGTGGAATTGTGCGGGAGAAGGCCAATGTGTTTTGAAGGATGAACTCTCCACCATTACCATCGTGCTTCTTGTGTAACACCTAGGAAATCAAGAGGCTTGATGGGAATGCGAAGGGACAATCTTTTAAGCGTCGGCCTCGTCTGGGGAAAATCTTTCTTCTCAATCATTTTCTGATTTTCATTTCTTCATAATAGGGTTGGGGAAAAATTATTTTTGGGTTCTATGGAAAAATGAAATACTTTCTTTCCACCATGGCTAGGGTTTCGTTCTTTCCTTCGTCAAGGTTTATCTTCTTGTAGAGGCGGCGAAATTCATCTGAACCAGGAGCTACCTTGGAGCGATACTCTCTTTTTTCCTCCTTTTTAGACTTTCACCTGTGGCTTACGATTTCTTCTTGAAGTGAGTTGAGCCGGAATCGTGGTCAATAGTAGCGTTAATCTAGCAAGGCGTTTGCAAATTCTTCAAGACTCTGACATTATTTCCTAGGCATGTTATGATTACTTCCTAGCATCTATTTTCTCTATTGCGTGTTATTCAAAATATTGTAAATGTGATTTTCACTGAATGGATTGTATACGGAAGTCCAAGTTTCGTATAGGTTACTTCTTCTTCAATACATCATTGTTTCTAATCATTCTTCTATTCCATTTGAAAACTTACTGCTCTGTGTCTATAAGGAACTCCTTTGGAATCCTGCAATTCTTGTATACCGATTGATTCATCTTACCTCAGCACAGCCTTAGAATGTATCTAGGGACAATTGGTCGTTATTCTCTAAATCTCTTTTTCCTGGCAATGCCCTACACCCAACTAACATTCGGCCTTTTGGAACATCTTCTTAAGTTTCCGCCATGAAGCTACAGCATTAACCTCAATGTGTAATTTCTTCCTTACCCTGCTCACAATCTTTTCGTGCACTGTCAGCCTAGTATTGTAGAATGGTACACTTGAATTTGTGCATTGTTGGAACCTTGCATTATCTACCGTATTTTTTAGAATGATCTTAGAAGAATGCTTTCCCTGATCTTGAACTATCTTGTAATCTTGTTGGTTTTTCCAAACGAAACAGAACGCTATTTCTCTTTCCTTAAGACATCCGCTAAACTTCATAAATAAAAGATCCAAATCAAATTTGATAACAAACGGTAAGAACGTAAACCTAGAGCTATTGTCAACAATGATGCATGTATTAAGAAACCAATTTTTGAATAGTCATGACGAGAAAGGGTGTGTGTTGACGGCACAGTAGTGCCAAAGATGTCGACATAGTAGTGCCAGAGGCATTGGCACAGTAGTGCCAGAAACAACTAAAAATCCTTAGCCAAGGTAGATGCCAGTTCGGCAATGTCAGCTTTCATGATCCAGATGTACTCTGATCAGAATGATTCTTCTGGTAGGAGGAACCTACAGAGGAGGAATCAACCAGTAGTATAGGTTCATGGACACCAGGCTCAGAGTCATGTTAACAATTGATCCTTGTCAATTGACCTTGAGAAGGGTCAGGTTCTTTAAAGAATACAGGAAGACCATAAGGTCTTGGTTGGGCGGTAAACCCCTGATGATAATCCCTTTTTCCTTCACTAAGTTAGCAACACAGTTTGAAGATGGCAACAAATATGAAATTTACTACTTCTGCATACAATCTTTAGGTATCTGTTCAGGTTATTTTCTTTCTGCAAGTTAGTTACTCATTTATAATAAATGTTCATGGAATAATTCTGCAAACGTTGTTTATTTTTATTTATCAGTTGTTCCTCTGTTGGAAAGATGAATTCTATATGTTGTGTTTTAAAAGTAAACCCTAGAATGACAGTTATTCTATTAAGAATGATTGTTTGGATCTTAGAAAAAAATTAGTTAAATCTTGAAAGTGAATGGAAACAAATGTTGAACCCCAATTCTTGTGAAATAAAATTAGTTATAAATCAGTTGAAGGTAGTTAACAGTTAGCTTGTGTAAATCGTAGATCTGGTAGGTTGTTACACATGGTATCAAAGCGACTGGGTTCGACACTGAACCTCGGGCTCATCATGTAGACTTAGAAAACTAAATCACTTGTTGATGTTATTCTAGGATGGTGTTGATACGACAAACACCTTGGAAGAAGGTCTGTGACCTAGTATCTATTCGGATGTGAAAGATCAAGGTATCATATGATTACTCTGACTGTTCTCTCCCATCGGATACAGAGACAATGGTCGAAGCCCTAAAAAGACTCTGAAAGGAGAGAAAGAAATGGACGGCCTTGGGAAAGGAAAAAGTGAAGGTCAAGATACTGACTGAAATGATCAAAACCAATGCACAGAAATATGCCCAACTAAAGACCCAACTTGAAACAATTATGGAAAAAAAAGTTTCAACCTCGGGTGATAGACCTCTTCCATACATAGGGCCCCATGATCAAGAGGAGCCTAACACTGCTAGTGAAACTGAAACTTGAACCTAAAACCAAGACTAATCATGGAAGTGTTAAACGTTTTGTAATCCTTGTAATGAATCTATCACAAGACTGATAGAAAAATTTTGTACTATTATGAAATAAGTCTATCACAGGGTGTGATAGAATATTTTGTAAAACCTATCACAGGGTGTGAAAGAATTTTTTTGTATTATCTATGAAAGGATCAATCACAGGAGTGATGGTCCATATACAAGCAATAAATAAAATTTTGTTTGCATCAAACAGATTTTGTGAATTACTCCTTTAAAATTCAAAATGTTTTGATGTCTAAAAAAAGTTGAATGAGTTGTGCAAATGAAACCTATATGAATTAAGGCCTAAAAATTTATAAACAATAAGACTAATTAGAGTCATTAATGTATATCAGGACATCATCATAATGGAAAATTCTAGACAAGGATTTGGGGTGGACCAAAATAATAACCCCATGGCCAAGTTGGACCAGTTATTAGCTTTGATGAATGCAACCCAAACTCGGTTAGATAACCTAGAGAGAAAGGTGGAAGGGCATCACGTGATCAGTGATGATATAACATAAAACCAAAGCGAACAACAAGGGGAAACTTCAAAAACCTTGACTTTAGAACACAAGAAAAGTAGACTGGTTGATGAACTAGCCAAGGACATGAAGAAAATAAAACCCCCTAAGTTTGAGGGCTCCATTTTAGGAGATTCTGCGGAGGCGTGGTTGACAGAGATGGAAAATACTTTGAACTGAGAGATTATTCTGATAATTCAAAGGCAGCTTGGGCAGCCTATCAGTTGGCAGGAGAAGTTGCCACTTGGTGGGAGAACAAAAGAGCAGAAATGGGAATGGTAGCAGCTGAGGTGTCATGGGAGCAGTTTGTTTGACTATTTTGTCAAAGGTGGCTTCCGCAGACATACTATGACCAGAAGTTGTTGGACTTTGAAAATTTGAGGCAGGAACCTCTACCAGTTAATGAATATTGGGAGAAATTCACTTGACTACTTAAGTATGTTCCCAAGTATCAGCAAGATGAAAACTTTCGGGTTCAAAAATTTATAATGGGATTAAATAATTGAGTAGGAGGTCTTGTTGATGTACTAGCTCCACGAACAATGGATGAGGCCTATGAAAAGGTAGTTCGGCAAGAGCAAAGGCTGAAGAAAGATGACTCTTTCCAGGACAAGAAGCGCAAAAAGGCAAATGGGAGCAGTCTCATCAAAATTTCAAAAAGAAAGGTCACAAGAATAACATATTTGATGACAAGAGGGACAAAAGGAATAATTTCAATAATAGCAAGAAAGATGAAATCCCTACAAATAAAGGATCAGAAAAGAAAGGACCACCTGGAGGATGCTTCAATTGTGGAGGTGAACATTATGCCACCCAATTCCCACAAAAGAATCAGCATGGACAGCAACAGCGGAAGCCCTTACCGCCCCAACAAACGGTGTTTCAACAAAGAATTCATGCAGCAGTTGACAATCAAAAAGTTGAGTATCAAGCTACCCCTATAGAGACTCCAGGTATGCTCTATGGAAATCCTATAATCATACTAATTGACACGGGAGCCACAGAAAGTTTTATATCTCCTAAGATATTGCATAAATTTCCTAAAATAACTGGGTACATGGCTAAATCTTGGACTGTAGAATATGCTAATTAGACGAGAGCTCAAGTAGAGTAGTGTTTGTTTGAAGCTAGGATAGAATTTTCAGGCTTTGCCACAGAGGTTAACCTGTATGTGGCACCTCTGGGTTCCTATGATGTAATCATTGGGATGAACTGGTTAAGGGAGCATAAGGCAAAGGTTGACTGCTATGCAAAAATAGTAGAGTGTCTGGATGACCTAGGAAATCCTACGATAATACATGGAGTACAACGAGAAGTTAGGATACGACAAATATCAGCCATGCAACTCAAAAGAAATAAGAGGAAGGGATGTCAAATATTTGAGGGTCAAAATGGAGGAAGTTAGGGAATATAAAGAAAGCACATACTTTGATGATATGATAATGCAAACCCAAAGTCGAAAAGGGGAAATGGAGATAGATTTCAACGAAGAAACTTTTACTGACAAGTACCCCTACCTTCGGGAATACCAAGACGTGTTTCTTGAGGAACTGCCTAGGTTACCACCTAGGAGGGTGTTTGACTTCACCATCGACTTGGTTCTAGGATCCTAGCTAGTCTCTAAGGAACCTTACCGAATGACTACTATGGAGTTGATGGAGTTAAAAATGCAACTTTAGGAATTGCTTGATAAGGGCTTGATACGACCTAGTGTTTCACCTTGGGGCGCTCCAGTAATATTTGTGAAGAAGGATGGAACCCTTCGTCTGTGTATAGACTATAGAATGTTGAACAAGCTTACTATCTGAAACAAGTACCCCTTACCTCCTATAGATGACCTTTTTGACAAAATGTAAGGGGCAGCAGTGTTCTCCAAGATAGATCTAAGATCAGGATATCATCAACTTAGACTAAAAGAAGAGGATATTCATAAAATGGCCTTTAGAACCATATATGGGCACTATGAGTTTACAGTTTTACCTTTTGGACTTACCAATGCCCCAGCTGCCTTCATGAATCTGATGAACAACATATTCAGAGATTGTCTAGATAAGTTTGTATTGGTTTTTCTAGATGACATACTCATCTATTCTAAAAATGAGGAAGAGAACTTTCAACATCTTCAGATAGTTCTTCAATGGTTGAGAGAAAATAAGCTTTATGGGAAATTATTGAAATGTACCTTCTTCCAGAAGGAAGTGCAATACTTAGGGCATATAATCTCTGCTAAAGGAATTGTCATAGACACTGCAAAAATAGAAGCAATAGTGAATTGGCCAGTACCCAAAAATGTTCATGAGGTCAAAAGCTTTACGGGATTGGCTGGATATTACCGAAGATTTGTTAAGGACTTTTCTAGAATTTCCCATCCCATCACATCTCTCCAAAGAAAAGGAAGAAGGTTCAAATGGACAACAAAGTGTTAGGAAGCATTTGACACCTTAAAGGAAAAATTAACAACCACACCAATTTTGATTGTGCCAGATCCGAATGGACATTTTGTAGTGATAACATATGCGTCCGGAGATGGACTGGGAGGAGTGTTAATGCAGGAAGGAAAAGTGGTGGCTTATGAATCTAGGAAACTAAAACATTATGAACAAAATTATGCACCACATGATCTAGAATTGGCTGCAATCGTGCATGCCCTGCAAATGTGGTGACACTATTTACTAGGAAAGACCTTTGAGCTTAAGTCAGATCATCAAGGGCTGAAATATTTATTCACTCAACCCAACCTAAATGCACGACAAAGAAGATGGATGGAATTAATTTCCGACTACGACTTTGAGATTAGTTATATAAAGGAGAATAAAGTAGTTGATGCCTTGAGTCGACGAAGGCACATAACTGCAATGGAAACTATTCACACAGACTTTAGAACATAGATTCTGCAAAAATTGAAAAGGAATGGCTACTATAATCAAGTATGGGAAGCATTGCTCACAAACCCACAGGATTCTAATTATGCGGGATTCCAGATAGAAGAGGATGGACTTTTGAGATTCAAGGGTAGGATGTACATTCCAGATTCACTAGAATTAAGGAAAACAATTTGGAAAGAAACTCATACTGCACCATATTCAGGCCATCCCTAAGAAATCAAGATGTTGGCAGATGTGAAACCACTATATTTTTGGAGGGGAATGAAGAAGGATGCAGCTAGATATGTTGCGGGATGCTTCGAGTGTCAGAAGGTTAAAGTTTAACATCAACATCCAACAGGGTTATTACAGCCTCATAGCATACCAGATTGGAAGTGGCACACTTCATACCAGGGAATTTTACATATGGGGCTTCCGTAATTGCATGGAAATTTGTGCAAGAAATATTTTGCCTACATGGAGTACCAAAGAAAATCATTTCTAACAGAGACGCCAGAATAACATCCATATTTTGGAAGACACTATTTTCGGCTTTAGGGACACAATTAAACATCAGTACAGCTTATCATCCTGAAACAGATGGTCAAACAGAAAGGGTTAATCAGATATTAGAAGATCTACTCAGAATGTATTGTATGGATCAGCAATATAAGTGGGAGGAATATTTTCCTTTGGTAGAATTTTCCTACAATAATTCCTACCAGTCAACTATTAAAATGGCACCATTTGAAGCTCTGTATGGAAGAAAATGTTGGACCCCAATCAGTTGGAATAGGATGGAAGACAGGATTATTTTAGGACCAGAAATGCTCCAAGAAATGGAAGAGCAAGTCAAATTAATTAAACAAAGGCTTAAAGAAGCTAATGACCGTCAAAAGAGATATGCAGATGCGAAATGAACTCCTAGACAATTTGTAGTGGGAGAAAAAGTTCTCTTGCATGTTAAACCTTATAAGAGTGCTATTAAATTTGGAAAGGCTTCAAAGCTCACCCCAAGATACGTTGGACAAGTACTGAAAGTGATCAATCCAGTGGCTTACAGAATTGCTCTACCACCAGCTCTCGCCCGATTGCACAATGTGTTTCATGTTTCCTACCTTAAGAAATATTTTGCAAACTTTGAACATATGATTGACTGGAAATCCTTGCAGGTGCAGGATCCAGGGGGTGGTTACTATAGAACCAATTCAAGTGCTCGAGACACGTAAGTTGTGCTTACGTAATCGTGAGGTGGTTCAATGTAAGGTCCAGTGGGACCCGTATTCAAAAGAAAATGCCACCTGGGAGGACTATGAAGAATTTCTTCAGAATTTTCCTTATTTATTTCAAACCATATGAAATTTTGATTTTAGACTTGAGATTATAAATAAATAATCATCGAGGACAATGATTCTCAAGGGGTGGAGTATGTTACATTCCCCTAAGACTTGAGACGTTATGATAGTGGAATCATGGTTGTTAATATTGTTAAAGAAAACTGTCTTTCATATGAATGTGAAATAATGGATTTAATAATAGTTTTATTTTTGCAATTGAAAATGTAAAAGTGAATGATTATTCAATTATGCAAATATATCTGTTGATAATGATAATGATGATATTATATGTAAATGTGAGTTAATGCGTAAGGATTAGTCTAACTCTAGTTTTTATGTCAAGTGGTTGCAGGACTAGCATCGCATGAAAGGAAAAAGGGACTATCATCAGGGAGAGGATGTAGTTGACAAGGATCTAATTGTCATCAGACTCTAGAAAGTATAAGACAACGTAAAAATGACCTTGGCCTTGGTAAAAATAAATATTGATTAATAAAGTCAAAATTAAAATATAAATACTTTTAAGGGAATTTTACATATTATAATGATAAAATTACAAATATTCAAATACTAAAGTTTTGATTATAATAAAAGAACATTATATTAAAAATCCTTTTGAACGCATCATGTGTGGTGGAATTGTGCGGGAGAAGGCTGATGTGTTTTGAAGGTTGAACTCTCCGCCATTACCATCGTGCTTCTTGTGTAACACTTGGGAAATCAAGAGGCTTGATGGGAATGCAAAGGGACAATCTCTTAAGCGTCGGCCTCGTATGGGGAAAATCATTCTTCTCAATCATTTTCTGCTTTTCATTTCTTCATAATAGGGTTGGGGAAAAATTATTTTTGGGTTCTATGGAAAAATGAAATACTTTCTTTCCGCCATGGCTAGGGTTTCGTTCTTTCCTTCATCAAGGTTTATCTTCTTGTAGAGGCGGGTGGAATTCATTTGAACTAGGAGCTACCTTGGAGCGACACTCTCTTTTCTCCTCTTTCTTAGACTTTCACCTGTGGCTTACGATTTCTTCTTGAAGTGAGTTGAGTTGGAATGGTGGTCAATAGTAGTGTTAATCTAGCAAGGCATTTGTAAATTCTTCAAGACTCTGACATTATTGCCAGGCATGTTATGATTACTTCTAGCATCTATTTTCTCTATTGTGTGTTATTCAAAATATTGTAAATTCTATTTTCATCAAATGGATTGTATACGGAAGTCCAAGTTTCGTTTAGGTTACTTCTTCAATACGGAATTGTTTCCAATCATTCATCTATTCCATTTGAAAACTTACTGCTCTGCATTTGTAAGGAACTCCTTTGGAATCCTGCAATTCTTGTATACCAATTGATTCATCTTACCTCAGCATAGCCTTAGAATGTATCTAGGGACAATTGGTCGTTATTCTCTAAATCTCTTTTTCCTGGCAATGCCCTACACCCAACTAACATCCGGCCTTTTGGAACATCTTCTTAAGTCTCCACCATGAAGCTACAGCATTAACCTCAGTGTGTAATTTCTTCCTTACCCTACTCACAATATTTTGGTGCACAGTCATCCTAGTATTGTAGAATGGTACGCTTGAATATGTGCATTGCTAGAACCTTGCATTATCTACCGTATTTTCTAGAATGATCTTAGAAGAATGCTTTCCCTGATCTTGAACTATCTTGGAATCCTGTTGGTTTTTCCGAATGAAACATAATGCTATTTCTCTTTCCTTAAGACTTTCGCTAAACTTCATAAATAAAATATCCAAATCAAATTTAATAACAAACGGTAAGAACGTAAACCTAGAGCTATTGTCAACAATGATACATGTATTAAGAAACTAATTTTTGAATAGTCATGACGAGCAAGGGTGTGTGTTGACGGAACATTAGTGCCAAAGATGTTGGTACATTAGTGCCAGAGGCATCGGCACAGTAGTGCCTAGAACAACTAAAAATACTTGGCCAAGGTAGATGCCAGTTCGACAATGTCAGCTTTCATGATCTAGATGTACTCTGGTCAGAATGATTCTTCTGGTAGGAGGAACCTACAGAGGAAGAATCGACCAGCAATATAGGTTCATGGACACTAAGCTTAGAGTCGTGATAAAAATTGATCCTTGTCAATTGACTTCAAGAAGGGTCGGGTTCTGTAAAGAATACAGGAAGACCATAAGGTCTTGGTTGGGCGGTAAAGCCCTTGATGATAATCCCCTTTTCCTTCACTGAGTTAGCAACACAGTTTGAAGATGGCAACAAATATGAAATTTAATACTTCTGCATACAATCTTTAGGTATTTGTTCAGGTTATTTTCTTTCTTCAAGTTAGTTACTCATTTATAATAAATGCTCATGGAATAATTCTGCAAACGTTGTTTATTTTTATTTATCAGTTATTCCTCTGTTGGAAAGATGAATTCTATATGTTGTGTTTTAAAAGTAAACCATAGAATGACAGTTATTCTGTTAAGAATGCTTGTTTGGATCTTAGAAAAAAAATTAGTTAAATCTTGAAAGTGAATGGAAACAAATGTTGAACCCTAGTTTTTGTGAAATAAAATTAGTTATAAATCAGTCAAAGGTAGATAATAGTTAGCTTGTGTAAATCATACATCTAGTAGGTTGTTACAAATGGTGTCCCTCCATATTCACTTGTGGTAGCCAGTGTCCCTCCATACTTGCTTGTGCTTAATGGTGTCCCTTGGTATTCACTTTTCGTAGATGGTGTGTCTCCAACTACAATATCTAAATCTTTGTTACCACAATGCTTTCACATTCGTGCCCTTTGTGCTTCTGAATCTTGTTCTCTTTTTGACAGTTGAGGTTCCTCTTCAATTGGCTTGTTTTCATCAATAGTACAATCCAATTTCTTCTTTTCACGATATGCCACCACCTGTTCTCTCTCCTTTACTTTGAAGGTTTCATACTCTTCATCTATTATTTTATTCCTTCTTCACTTCTTTGGCATGGCGGATAATTTTACCTATAGCATGGTAATGAGATGAATATTAGTTCCTAAAGTATTTGTCCATTGAAATAAATGGAATATATGCCATTCAATGCTTCATAAAATATACTTACAACCATCCTGTACAAGAGTATTTCCAGCATAGACAAAGGTGGTGCAAGGGCATGCCATGATTACAAGATAGGCAGAATTACATTGTTTTCCTTGTGTAAATGGGGTGTTAAAGAAGGTTTTTGATGAAATGTTGAAGGAACCTTCCATGTAATGTTTTTTTGAGATTTTACAAGGAGTTTTTGAAGTGTTGTTGGTAGTGGTGAGTTCTGGTAAGCCCAGTTGTCAAGACTTTCAATAAACCCTAGGTTATTTGCATGAAATTTGAGGGTTTGGTGGTACAACGTTTTAGAGGTCAAGGCTTTGAGAAATAATATTTGAATTTTCTGTATTGTAACATAATTAGTGAGTGTTAGTTGAGATTTGGTAAAAACAAAGTATTTTGAAGGTACCTCCTTTGTAAAAGAGGGCTATTTGGTGGCCTAGAAGGCAAGGTAGCCTATTGGTTTTCAATATTGTTGCAAAGAAACCTCTTGAAACCTTTTGGTATGTTGTGTTAGGAGTTGAAGTGTGTCTCAGATGATGTTTTTTAGGTCTTTGTACAACCTTCTCTAAAAGATGTTGAGAAAAAACAGTGTTGGAGGGCTACAAGCCTTTAGGTGTGTGTTTGGGATAAGTTGAGTGTATAGTGTTTAAGGGGTTGGTTTTTTGTTTCAGTCTGATCATTTTGAGTTGGTTGGGATCTTCACCACCTAGGTTGCTATCACGCTGCCCCTACCTTCTCAACCCTACCCTATTGGCAAGCTAGTGGAGCGTTGGCAAACTAGCTCACTCATTAGGTTGCTATCACATTGCCCCTACCTGCTCAACATATCATTGTGACACCCCATTTCTATGAGGCATATGCTGCCCCTACCTTCTCAACATCACCGTGACACCCCATTTCTATGAGGCATACGCTGCCCCTACCTTCTCAACCCTACTGCATTGACAAGCTAGTGGAGCGTTGGCAAGGTAGCTCACTCACTAGCTTGCCAATGTGGTAGGGTTGAGATGGTAGGGGCAGCGTATGCCTCATGGAAATGGGGTGTCATGCTGATATAATCACTGTGACACCCCATTTCCATGAGGCATACGCTACCCCTATCATCTCAACCATTTATGAGACTGACTTGAACACATAGTTGTAACGTTTGAAAGTAATTTAAAATGGTGTATTGACCCATTCGTCTCATTGTTCCCACTCTAACTCAAGGAATTGATTTTCAACATCACTAGAAAGGTGTGGTAATGTTGAGTAAGTACAGGGGAGGTCAAGAGTTGAGTTGGGCATGAAGCCCTAAAGTGAAATTTGGTTTTTTCCATGTGAATTTGAGAGGTTTTGGCATGCTAAACTGAGTATTGTGTTAGGTAAGTGTTGTTTCTTATTGAATTGAGTTTGTGCGCCCCATTTTAGACCTGTTTGAGGTGGTGGCATGTTTTGATAAGGTTGGGAAGTGTGTTTTCCAATAAGCTCTAGGTTATTTGGCTTAAAAAGAAGGTTTTTGGTTTTGGCATCTTGGTGGATGAACTTCTAAGAACTAATTATGAATTCTTTGGTTTGAATACATATAAATTTTTTCCCACATGTTTTTGGAGGTTTTGGTCAAGTTTCGAGATAAGTTTATTTGCTAAAGTGTCCTAATTTGAGGCCTAGTTGGCGTAGAAAGCCTCATTTGAGAAAGTTGTTACAAAGTAACCAATAGTGGTTTGTTGGCATGTGATTGTGCACCTTGAAGGGTCCTTGAAATGGTTCAAGTCTTGGTTTGAAATAATCTTATTGAGAAGAAATACCTAATTGAATGAGTTGGCAATGGTACAAGGAAGAGTGTTGATTAGGTGAAAAGTGAAGAGTTTTGAGAATTGTGTCTTGTGAATTGTTGTTGTTGGTTGATTTTTTGTGTTTAGTTATGTTGCAAGGCCTCCCCTAGTTTCATCACAATTCAAATTATTTTTCCATGCTTCCATTTTGAGCCATGATTGCAAGATAGGTTGCACCTTTCCCCATGTTGCTAACTTAGCCTTCAATAAAGAGTCTTCTAACAGTGGAGAGAAGGGTTAGAATCCCTTGTAGGTAGACTAATCAAGGAAACATTTAAAATAAATCACAAATAAAAGTGATGAGATAGGTTTAATGATGAGGTGAATTTAGAAATAAAGATGAAAACCAAAATAGTTTCTAATATCTATCAATGTGGGAGGAGTATATTCCAATTTTTTAGAGACATGTATGGAAAATTTGGTAGCATAGACAAGGAAATGAGCTGCTTGGTATAATTGTTTGACAAAATACCTCAATGAAAGCTTCTGAGAGTGGTATGCACATCCATAATAAAGGATTGAGAAATGATGTTTTATTTTACTTCCTTAAACTGTATGTCATATATGTGTATACAAAATGTGGAAGCATACACAAGGTAAGTCAATTGTTAAATAGCAAAATGCCTCAAAGAGATGTGGTTTAAAAATGTAATTGGCAAGTGTATAGAATTGTGTAATTTAAAATGTGCATTGACAACCTAGGGTTATAATGACAAACAAACAATGATCAATATGGAATATGCAAAATAACAAAAAATGAAAGCAAGCCATAATAGAATGAATGAAAATGTGTAAATACTTCACATAGCTAAAAAACCAGAGTTTCAAATAGAGGAGTTCAACCCAATTATGTAGCCTTCGCTTCTTCTTTATTAAAACTCCTCAACAATTTGACTTTTTCAAAAGCTTGTTCCCCTCCAAATTTCAATTGTATATCAGTTTTCAATGGAATTCAAACTTGAATTGATATTATATGTCTTTCAACATGAAAACTCTGCTATTTCATGCAAAGGTGGTAGAAAGATCATGAAAAAGGTGGTGGAATGTGGAAAACATGCATGCACACTTCACAACATCATCAAAAACTACTTTTTGTTAGAGCACATTACAGAACCGAGAATATGTAGAATGTGGGCGAAATCATGGTATATTGT
>VDFB02325764.1:0-140438 GCA_007258455.2 Sequoia sempervirens | reverse complement strand
AATCCCTTATAGGCATAATATCAAATAATAGAACATCTTTATAAGGACCAATTTCAAAATCTACCAATGCTTGCTCTCTAACTACAAAATGCTGACTATCATTTACCCAATATGCCTTGTAAGGTGATTCATGTTTTAGCCTTGTCAAATGCAATTTTTCAACCATTTCTTCTAAAACAACATTACTCAAGGAACCTGAATCAATCATTACTTTACAGATCTTACCTCTACATTTGCATCTGGTCTGGAAGGTAGCATGCCTCATTTGTCCTTCTTTCTCATCCAACCTTTTGAAGTGCATAGTGCCTTGTATCTTCCAATGCTTCTCCTGCAATCTTCAAGTGATCTACTTCCTTGCTCTGATACCACTATGATGCAGAGCAGGGTGGAGGTACATTCAACCAAGTTTTGAAAACCAAACACCAATTCAAAATCAAATAATTAGCACAACTTCCATAGAGTCAGCTCTATGGCTTTCCAATTCACAACTGAGCAACTGAAAGACCAATTCCTCAAAGAAAACTGTAAGAACACCCATTGATCATCCATATAGCATCCATATTCCATCAAAAAGACATTTCCAAGCTTACAAGTAAGATTCATTTGTCAAAACATAGAAAAACATTAAGTCACCGTATCCAAGGGCTAGTAGAATTAGCCCACTTTTACAAAGAAGGTACACTTTAAACTCCACCAAACCTTATGAAACCTTGGGGCAGCAATTAAAATGCCCAAAAACTATTAAATCCACAACTTTCATATTGAGAATCACCTTGCAACAAGACACCCACAAAAACCCTCATTTTTCAGCACGTTTCTTAGGGGTTTATTGAAAAGGTATACTCCAGGCTTCTAAAACTCTTACCAACTGTTCAAACACCTTCCAATACACTTAAAAATTCTCCAGAAACTCACCCACATCCTCTACCAATGCTGCACCATCATATTCCTTCTTTGAGCCATCATCCTTCAATGGAAATTCACACTTTTCCACCTAGGGCATCACACCTTGACACTCAAATGAACACACCTACATAAATTAGAACCCTACACACCTAAGAATACATATTTTGGTCCATTCCATTGAGATACATCAACTACAGAAGGTGGAATGGACCTTTTTCACATTTTAGGTGCCCTCAAAACCCTTATACAAAAGATACACAGGCAGTTTTAGTAAAATGTTTGTAAAATGTGCAAAACTCAATATTTTTCGCTCAAACCAGAAGCATTGGAAAGATAATTCATTTATCTATTCACCCATATAAGAAATTTTCAAAAGTAATTCCGTACAATTCTGTACCAGGCCTGAAAATAGTGAAAAATATGCAAAATCTGGAAAACACAATTGTTCTTTTATTGAAATTTCTCTCCAAATGCCTCCAACCTTCATTAAAAACATGGATAAATGTTTTTAAAGACATATTGAACCTTCCCAACCGAGAATAACTGACTTTTTAACTTCATTTTCACTAAATAACCTTTAAACTCTCTAATTTGCACTTTTCAGCATTTTTGCCTTGACAACTTTTACATATTTTGTATTTTTTATATTTTTTGACTCAAATGACCCCAAACCAACTTGAATACATTTAAATAGTTTAAATCAACCTTATTAAACATAAAATGACACAAAACCACCTAAAACCTAACATTTGACTTTCTTTATAAAATTCAAGCTTGGTGCTCCTGCACCAGTTAGAATAAGTCGACCATTTTTCTTCCTATTTAGAATTATCACTTGTTAGATCACCATTTCCTTCCAGATTTGAATATGTATCCTCATTCTCCAATTCTTCAAAGGAGAAAATTTCATATTCTGGAGCAAGAAAAGAATCAATACCAAGTCATTTGAATTAACCTTAGAGGAAGGAAATGTATAAAAATGAGGAGATGAGGAAAATGATGTCTTTCCCTGTAGCTCATCATCTTCATCATCACTAGATGAACTAAAATCACTTCCAACTTCAAATACAACATATAAATTGAAAGCTGGATCATTGTAATGTTGATCTCGTTCCTCTCTAGGCTGTTGTAAGCTATCAAAAATTGTTAAATTCATGTTTTCAATAGTCGGGTGAGGTAACTTTGATTCTTGATGACCTTTAACCAGTAACTCAGCAGATGTCTTGCAATTGTCTTTGAGCTTTTTCTTTGTGTCCAATTTCCATTTACCCACGGCAATGGAATCATCCTTCACTTTCACTGCTTCTAATTGAGCTTGTTTGATCCCTTGAACCTTATCTCTTTTGAGGATTAGTTGTATATATGGTTCCAAAGCTGAAATGAATATATGATACTGTATCTCCACACTAGGTCTTTTTGGAGCAAGAATTTTTTGAAGAAACCAATTAAACCAGTAAACAAAATCCCTCATTGTTTTAGCCTTGTTTTCATGATTTGAAAGAAAAGATGCAAGGTGGCTACAATATTAACTTGAATTTTATAGCGTTGAAGAAATTTTGTTTTGAAGACATCCCATCCAGTGATGCTTCCTTTTCTGAGTCCTCTATACCATTTTGTTGCTTTCCCAATCAGATTGTTAATAAGAATTCTTACAAAAACATCTTCTTCTTGAATCCCTAAAACTGCACTCACTGTGGTCATAGCCAAAATATGTTCCTCAGGGTCTTGTTCATTTTGGCCAAAAAATTTAGGAAACCTCTTTCGGGAACCTTGGGGTAATTCATGGTATTGTGATAGGACAAGAGGGCCAACTTGGTTACACCAGAGATTTGAAGCCATAAACAAACAAAGTCACCAACTTACATAGGGATAAAAATTTAGGAAGAGAAAATTACAGTGGTGGATGAGCCGGAGGTGGATTCTGAGCCTGAGGTACGAGTGGGTCCCTTGGTTGATGTAACAAACAATTAGGCTAATGATCACGATGATGAGGAGGGTTTCCATAGTATTTGAATATCAATCTCAGAGGGAATTCAATCACAGGTGTAGGTGGGTGTTGCGATAGCTCTTCTGCTTCTTCCAAGACAAAATTCACATGTATATAATCTGCTAGACTCCTCCTATATCTCCAGGCGAGTGTATTTAATTGTGATATGATGTCTTCTTGCTCCACTCCAACCCAATCTAAATTTGGCATACAAAATAGGAAATACATCATTGTGAGGAAGTACCATCTTGTCGCATGATGCAATGGCAATTGTCAATCTTTTCAATCAATTTAATCTTCCCCAGCTGAGTCACCAAAAATCTGTTAGCGAATGAAATGGCTCAAGAAAAATACGTTTAGATAATGAATCAACCCAAATTTAGCACCAGTGAAAATTCGTTAACATCCACAAAAAGACCACAATTGCATTTGTGGCTTTTCTCTGAATTTTATCGAGGTACAACTCCCTCACTATATTTTCAATGAATTTATCTAACCTAAAGAAAATAGGTATGCTTTTAACCAGAAAACAAAAAAGGTGCCTAATGCTAGTTCATAAATATGAAGCTAACGTGGGAAGTAGAAATCAAAGCCATCAATGCTCAATATAAAGATTGAAAACCTATGAACATCTAATCAATGTGATAAAACCAAACTACAATAAATGAATGTTACACAGCTTATCTTTCAAAGAAGACACAAAAATATCATACTCATAATGCTAAGATCAGCATACAAAGCATCATTAAATTCATAACACACAGATTACAAATCTTTATAGTCTGAAATAAATGCTAATCCTTCTCGATAACACCCCTAGGTGTATCTTCAAAAAATCCCCTTCTTCTTTTACATTCACAAATTTATAGCAAAGGAAAAGCCACTAGACGGTCACCAAAGTCATTACCAAATTAGTGGCCTTATTTTACCAATGTTTCTTGAAAATTGCTAAATCAGTCGAAAGAATTGGCAGAGGAATAGGCATCAACAAAGAAAACCAATCTTGATCTTCCCCACAGCTGCCGAATGAAATTTCACAGAACTAAACAATTAATGCAACATCAAGGAATATCAAGCAATTGCACATGTCTAATGTTCGATGGGAAATTGTAATTTAAACCATCTCAAATCAGCCATAAATTGAGACTAAATTGCCATCTCATCAAACTTAGGAGAGTGTACCAATGTCTAACCAATCTTCTATAAATTTAGCCAGCATCACCTTTCCTTTTCAATCAATAGCATCAAACACGGCGAGCTCTCAGAGTGACCAAAACTCTGCAAATGACTTCATTGTGCTAGAAGAGATCGAATGTAGCCCACTGTTTAGGCATGTATCGAACCGACTAAAGGAGGTTTTCATGGTGCAAAGCAAAGTAGAAGAGGAAGTGCTCTGCAACATTCTAGGTGAGGTGTTTCTAAGCCAAGCCCATGTACACAACACAACCATGCTAGAGTGCTTCATATATACTGTCATCATGACCTCTGGTCGTCGTGACTAGGGCATGAGAGCACTGGAGCACCTAGTAAAGCATGAGTTTCATCATTGAGTTAATGTGGCAATCTACAGGCTTAGCCACTATCCTTGAAATGGATTGATAGTTGACGCCATCTGCATTGCGTCGGCCCTTCAGGATGAGACTTTAGAGGAATTTGTGGCTCTTTTGCACACAAGAGTTGTAAGGAATGATATGGGACTTTTTGCGCAATTCCTCCAGTCGTACAAGAATCTACTATCACCAGCTCAAGTTGAACACCTATAGGCTATTACTGAGGAAATTCATGTCCTGATGTTTGCTCTGTGTACCTGAGAAGAAATGCCTTTTTGTCTTTTTGTCCATGACATGAACTTTTGTAGTGGATTAGACAATTTTGTAGTGCCAATGCAATGTAAAAATGTTTATATATATAAATAAAATATCTCATTTTGATATCTCTATATCTTTGTATGCATGACTTCTTTGGTTTCCTGTTCAAATCATGTTTGAAAATGTTGGTTTCTTTCTGTATAATGCACTGGTTAAATAAATTAGGCTTACTGATGTTTACACAACTTAATAAAATCTTGCCTAGGTTTTGAATAGCCTAAGACCTTCTAGGCGGTAAAATGAGTAGTTCGCACAACTTAATAAAATCTTTCCTAGGTTTCGAACAGCCTAAATAATACCGCCTAAAGTATGACTTGTGGGTGAAGTTTCAAAATTCTAACACTTGACAACTCACCAATTGGGTTGTTAACATACGTACACTCGTTTTTGAAGGAAAGGTAAGTTCAAAAATGATAAAACATTGCCCAGTGAGAGACAAACAACACAAGCGGTAAAAAGAGAAGTTTGGAAAACCAACGAACACCCCCCCCCCCACCCCGAGTTCAAGAAAGATAACAAAGGGCCACCTGAACACAAGTTTAAGTAATGAACTTTAGCGGAAAGAAAAGATGGCTAAAAAAAGAGGAAAGGTCTTATTTATGGGTAACATCTATACACATATTCACTGATCTATATATGGTGTACAAAAATGAACAAAGTTGCAAGGGGCATTTGGAGAAGAGGCAAAGACTGCCCTGTGGGAGTAGACTAGAACGAAAGGGTGATACAAGTTTTTGAAGGAGCATGGACCTATGGAGCAACAAAAAATGACGACATAAGGTAAATGATGCCATAATGTAAAAACCTAAATGTGATCATTATCAGATCTTAGAAGTAATTTCATTTTAATATTAACATACTCTAAAACCCGTGTTGAAACCTTATTTTCATTATCACAAGCTTACTGATTGGAATTGCTCTTCATTGTCTGAAACCAGGGATAGATCTGAATGGTGAGTTTATTTGCTCCAATTTTTTTTGGTTCACCGTTGAACAACTATCAGTTTGCATAAGTAAAAGGAAAATAATATTCAATGTATTTTTGTAGGGCCTATGTTTTATAAAGGACTGTACCATTTGTTTTACCAATACAATCCCAAGGCAACATTATGGGGCAATATTTTATGGGAGCATGTAGTGTCAAAGGACCTTATCAATTGTGAATCCCTAGAAACTGCAATTGTTCCAAGCGAGTGATATGATAAAAAGGGTTCTTGATCTAGTTCTACTACTATTTTGAGGCGCATCATTTATATGTTTTGACTTGCTAGTGAGGTTGTAACTAGTGAGGTTTTTCTTTGCTAGTGAGGAAATTGTTAGTGAGACATTGAATGTAACCAATGAGGTTTTGATTTTCCGGTGAGGTTTAATGAAGTAAATTTTTAGAGTGGCTTTTTCTCCCTGTACAGGGTTTTCCACTCATAAATACTATGTTGTGGCTCTCTTGATATCTATTTGTTTCTGATCAATCATACTTGTTCAAGCATTTTAGTCTTCATTTCATGGCGCTTCTCTCAACATTTGAACATCTATGATACTTGAAGTTTATATGTATAAATTTGCAAGGATTAATTAAATTAGATTTGATTTGTAACTTGAATCATTGATTCACGCAAATAAATGACTAAACCATGACTAAATAAATGACTACCATGACTAAAATAAATGACTACCATGACTAAATAAATGACTACAATGACTAAATAAATGACTACCATGACTACCATGACTAAATAAATGACTACAATGACTAAATAAATGATTACCATGACTAAATAAATGACTACCATGAATAAATAAACAAATACCATGACTAAATAAATGACCACCATGACTAAATAAATGACCAGTTAACAACAATCAATGACTAAATATACTACCAAATTGATCAATCAAAACAACCAATTAATGACTAAAAAATAGTTTAGTCATGAATTTGGTTGCCTGATTAATGACTGCCAATAAACTACTAATGGTCACGTGACCAAGCTTAGTCACATAAATGCAATTTTTAGTATTTTTTTATTCATTTATTGTTGTTTTTGTACTAGTGAGCTAAGTTTTCATCTTCTCAACATTCTTCTCAATATCTTTCTTGTTCTTTTCTAGATTCACCTCATTGGATTTCTCTACATGTGTGCCAAATCTATCCACAGATGGATCTCTTGGTTTTCTCAACACAACTTCTACGAAATTGGTAAGCTCTGCTTCAATTACCTCATATCCAACCATTGGAACCTAGACTGTTCTGGATTCAATTGCTTCCATAATGCAATGATATCTGCTAACCATGAAGGTTATATTATTCTTATACATTTCAACTACACTTGTCAGAATTATGTACCTTTCTTGCATTCTACCCTGAGATTTCTTAAAAAAACCCAACATATATTTATGGGTCTCTAGGTTTCCTAACCTTCTTAAATGATCTCTTATTTGAATAACTGGAATGTTATTTAACCATACAATGTTCTTTACTCCAAGAACTTCTCTAAGAAAGTAAAATAACAAACAGATAACTAGGGTGCCATACTAGAAGGGGTACCTTGATTCTTTGGTCTTTTGCAGGCTCTCCATCAACTGTTGTCTTAGGAGCTCACTCAAATCAATTTCTTCACCATTTGGTGAGCTGTGTGGATTGTGGTGGCCAACACAAAGTTCTCTTTGTTTGTATAGAAAATTTTGTACCCAATCATCATAGACACATATTTCACTGTCGGACCATCTACATCATTCATTGTTAGGGCTCATTTATCAAACTTCACACCGATGAGCTTCATTAACACATCAGTCTTCACGCCCTTCATTTTCAAAACTGGTCCATTTGAGCACGCCCTCGTAACAACCCTAATTGCTTCCTTATTTATAATGTGTGGCATATCCAACCACATGAATTTGTCATGAATTCGGCTCAATACATATTTAACCCACTCATCCTCATAGAAGAAATTGGGAAAGTTATTCCATACATCCAGTTTCTTTTTTGTTAAGCTCTCATATTTGGGTTTTATTTCAAATAAATCTCTAGTAAACACATTCACCCAGTATTATGCCATATTAAAATGATCATATTCTTCCATTTTTCATGTGGATATAGATTTGTACATCCTCTGAGTGCATCACACCATATGGAACCATTGAAAATGCACCTTTAGGATTTGATTCCATAGATTTTAATGGGTGCTTCTTAAATTTAGGTCTTGGTTTCTCCAAAACATCAATTACTTGAGTAAACATCTTGAATCTTCACAGAGCTAGGGTTTGCAACAAAAAAACTAATAAATACCTTTGGAGTTCATCGATATGGTTTCAAATAACCCTTCAAAATTGCTTCGAATCGCCTTTTCTCTTCTCTCCACTTCAATTGCTTGGTTACAAATGAATTTAACATATGAAAAATTAAATATAAATTCCTTTCAAGTGACCTAATATGCATTGTTTGCAGCAGATAAAGTTAGGTCAAAAAAGTTGGAAAACTTTCACTGTGTCATCACAGGCACCTTCAATCACTTCGTAAATCTTCCCAATAGAAGATTTCACACCTGAGATACCATCAACAAATTAACCATGTCAATATACACATGTACCATTGTGTTGAAGGCATTAACAACACATCTTTGGCGGGGGTATTGAATTTTTTCTATTAAAACACCCCTTCAGCGAAAGCTCTTTATCTAGTTTACAGAGGAAACATCTGCACTAGGGGTTGGCATAGACTCGCTCTTCACTTCATTCTCTTCCTTTTTCTTCCATTTCTTGTTCATTTCCTTCTTCATCTCAATCGGATCATTCTTCTTCTATGAAACAGAGGTTTTCACATTCTTCTGCAAAACTTAGTTGTGTCCTAGTTTATTGCACTTATGACATATGGCACCTTTTTGTTGAATAGAATTACTTCTTGCCATTTTATATATGCATTCAAAAGCCTTATGCCCAAATCCATTGCATGTATAATAGTAACCATTGAATGATTGAAACATCATACCATTATTGTAACTATTCATCATCTAACTTTTGCATTCACTAGTTTTATGACCAAATCTATTGCATGTAAAATAGTGACTGAGAAAGGATTGAACATTTTGATTCATTCTACTTCTACACTCTACTGCTATATGTCCAAATTTATTGCAAGAGTAATAGTAACCATTAAAATATGAATGCATTTGTGCAGTAGGTTGTCTAATAGGAAGTTTTTTGAAATCTTTATTTTGGTTTTAGACCTTTTTGACATTGCTCTTCTTATCATTCTTCTTTTCAGCATTGTTTGAAGTATGATTCTCCTTTGAAATTTCTCCTTGTTAAAACCCTAAACCTTATTTGTCCTTAGAATCCTTTTGATTTGCAATCATTTCATCAAGCAAGGTGGATCTCTTCTTGAATTTGTCTTCTTGAATCTTTGCTTTCTATAGATCTAATCTCAAAGTCACAATTTCTTGTTTAATCTTTGAGAATTCTTTAGATTTATCTTTCAATTTGGCATTCAAGCAGTCTTCAACTCTTTTTCCTTCTTCAACTTGCACTTTCAAACTAGTGATTGTCTCATTTGATTGCTTCAGCTGATCATTTATTTCCTTGAATATTTCTTTAGCTTTCTTGAGTTGTTCCCTCAACTTTTTGATACACTTACCTACATCTTTAATATACTCTTTCAATTCTTTGTTCTCACATTTTGCTTTATCCAGATCAAAAAGAGTTGATTTGATTTCTCCTTCCATATCAACCTCCAAGATCTACCTCAACAATCAATCCAATAGAAGGAACCATGCTCTGATACCAATTGTTGAACACCCATAATACTGAGAGGGGAGATGAATCAGTATTCATTGAAATTCAGTAACCTTATCAATTTAAACATCCATTCAAAGCATCACATTAAACTTGGAGTAATGGAAAGGAAAATATAAATCATGCATCACATCAAGGAACACAAAAACACTAGATTTATGTGGAAAACCCTAGAAAGGGAAAAACCATGGTAAGGATTAGCTCATAATATATTATAACTGGTTACAATGGAGATTATAGAATGGTGGACTCACTGTCCAAGGACTCATTGTCTAGAAAGAAAGAATGTCTCACTGTTAGTGGCTCACTACCAAGAATAGAAAAAGACAGAGGAAAGTGTGGCTCACTTCCAAAATGAATTGTTAATAATGCATCTGCAACATGCCAAAGATACAATTCCAATTAAGCTCTAAAAATTTGACTTAGCACACTTCATACTTCACCACTACACCTTTCACACTTCAAACTACATCAAATTGTACACACACACTCTACATACACACACCTCATCATTCGCACAATGAATCAACCTTGCATATATATTGCAACCAACTAACACATCAATTAGGTCAGCCTAATTGCATGAACTGTGTACCACATAACCTGTTGGCTTAAAACATTAAAACACACGCCTTGAAAAATAAATCAAAATGTGTGCACCTCCAAAATAGGCCAGCATGACCTATAATCACTCCCATAAATATGCTCCTTACATAGTTTAACTTCGCAGGACCTCAAAATCCTTAGGTTGGCACCACATAACAAAATTGGTAAAGCAATAACTGAATGAACCCACTATTCATTCACAACTCAACACAAAGACCACCAAAACACTTTCCACTTGAAGCACACATAATTTTGATCATGTATGTAAATACTTCCTCAAAATTGCATAGCATATTATTCATTTGTGGTGGAATGTGGAGCATTCCAATATGCACTTTGTACTAGTAACACTGCCATTGCAAAGCTTGATACTTTGTCAACATTATCTTCAACTACAAAAATTTGGATTTGAACACCTTCAATACACATCATCAATACTCAAAACTGCATGATAGGATATTGCATAGTGGATCAATGTGGACCAGAAAACCGATTCACTATAACACTAAAATTGCACTCTAAGACTTAGCCAATTATCCACAACATTTGGTCTTCTTTGGATCAACACTTCTATATTTCTATAAAGGGTTGACATCAATGACAACACCATACACCATCCATGCACCATCATGCTCATGTTTTTCCAACATAATTGTATATTTTATGTTTTGTGTGTACTCTTGTGCAACCATGATGGTTTATGTATCATGGTAAAGTTTGTCCATATCATTGTTTGTGTAGTCTTGACACTTGTTGATCAAGGTGAAGTGTGATTTTCCTATCATTTTGAGTCTCTTTTTGGTCTACTGACCTGGAGAATTCATTGGATCTCATTTTGTTATCCAATGGTACACATCCCCAAATAGAGCTAATATTGGAATCCAACCATATGTGGCCAAAATTGTTGCAAGTTTGGATCTATTCATTCTTATGTTGTATTGGCTTTATGTTGACTTACCTTTGAAAACTAATCTAAGAAAACCCAAGTTCTTTTTCTCTTTGCTAAAAAATTTTTATGGTCAATCATATTATGTCCCCTACATACTTTTTGTGCTTCAATGTCTTTGTAAAATCCAAGAATTTCTAAGTATGTAATTATAGGGTTTATTTTCCTTAGTTATGTAGGTTGTCAAAGTTTCAAACCTTCGAGAGTTTTTTTACAAGCATGTCATCCCTATCATATTTTCTTCCCCTTTTTTATCAAATTATTGGGCTTCATCCCTACAACATTTCCACCCACCCAATCCCAATAATGTGGTCCAAACCCTTTAAATTTTTGTTAAGCATAAATTATGTTAGTTTATTGGACTTGTTATGGTTGTCATGGTAGTCTTCCAAGTTCTTAAATTTTTTGATGCCTTAGATATTTTTTGGCATCAAAGTGTCAAACTTGTTTCTCCATTTGTATCGCGCCCCAATCTTTGACCTTTGACAGTTTATTGAAGTCAAGTCTCTTTTATCGAGCTACCAAACTTGGTCATCCCATCATCTAACAACCCTTCCAACTCTAATAATCTAATCCTTTGCAATCAAAGGTTTGTAAGTCTACTAGAACCAAAATTTTGAACACCCCTTTTTTGGACTAATCACTAGCGTCTCCCTTCCAATTCAAGGCATGCATTAACCACCTTGTGGATTTTCTTATCTTCGTTGTTTGTATTAAGCATTAACAGGTTGATCTTTTGGCACAACAGAAAACATGTTCCAACAAATGACATCAGAGTTGGGTCGTAGGTTTGAATCCCCTCGGGTGACACTAAAGGAGGGGATTGTTGGACTAATCGCTAGCATCTCCCTTTAGATTCGAGACATGGACCAACTGCCTCCCATGGATCCACTTATCTCTAGCATTTGTATTAGGTGTTAGTAGGTCGATCTTTTGGCACAACAAAAAACATGTTCCAACACCCTTAACCATCATATCATCTCCATTTTTCCCTCACAACCCCAAGGTTTACTCATTTTCCTAAAATATTTTGTGTTGGACCTTCAAACTTTCCCATCCTTGATTACCACTTCCCTCCATGCCCTACCTTCCTGATCCTCTATTGATTCAAAAAATACCTAAATATTTTGGAGTTCTAGATTTTTTCCTACATGTATATCCTTTCATCCAACACATGACATCATGTTGATGTCATCCTTCCATCAAAGTTGCAAGTTGGTTCATCCTTGTTGATTTTATCATTTTTTCAAAATGTCTTGCTCAATCATACCTCCTAACATCACCTTTTCACCCCCAAAATTTGTATGCCCTTTAGACTAGGAATTTAAGCCATCCATATCCCTAGTACCCTATTCCATCTTTTCCCAAACTCTAAATCTTGCTTCATTATTTTTTCAAAATCCATCAAAGTCAAACTTGAAAAAAAACCCTTAATCCAATACTTATTTCTTTCAACCCTGAAATCCCAAAACTATGCCATTGCTTTGTAAAAACCTTTCAAAGTTGTACTTTTGACCATTTCCTATCTTGGTACTTATTTTAAGGTCATCCCAATACCCTAATCTTGATAGCTCAAAAGTGTTTTCCTTGTTAGGGTTCCCCCTTTGAACTTCCCCCTTCCCGCATCCCATTTTGGTATGAATTCTTGATCAACTCTGAAGTTTGACAATCTAACCACGAGTTCTTGACATGAGTTCCTCCTAAACTCTGAATTCTAACAATTTTTCCTATTTTTCACCAACTTTCTATCAGCTCATTGCAACAACTCAAAAAGCCACATGGTCACCAAGAAAGGACCTAACATGTCAAAGAAGGTACTAATAGCTAATAGAGCTATATTTTTCATTATTTAAGATGATTTGAGCATGGTTTTTCCACACAATTTGGGCATTTTTCTGGAAACTAATAAAAGTAATTAGGGTTTTCATTTATGGCCTAATTTGACCTTGGACCTACCAAAAACACCCAAAATCATTCTTTATTCCCAAAAAACATAGATTTGATGATGGGAGATGTCATGGCCATGCTGAAGTTATTGAAGATGGTGTTTTCTTGCAATAACCAATCCTTCATGTCTTTTGGAATGATTTTCTAGCATATTTCATAGGTTTTTCTACTTTTTTGCATTCATATTTGGATGTCAATTGGTGTGCAATTAAATTGTAGATCTTCATGATTGGATTTTAATGATTGTTGGCATATTCTTCAGCATTGGCATAGTGCTTTTGAGGCTAGAGGACATGGATTGTAATGATGATGGTGTTTTTTCTCCTACACACTCTTCCAAGCTCATCCTTTGTGCCCTAGTTCCAAATCTATGTAAGATAATTTTCTATTTGTTGTAAAGGGTTGGATCTTTTTCATCTGTAAAGGAAAAATATCATCTAAGTTGAAATCAAAATTGTATTGTAACCAATGTAAATCAATGTAACTAATTTTTTGACTCCATGTTATATTTTTTAATGGAAATGTAAAAATTTCTCATAAACTCAATATAAGACATTGTATTTTCTTTGTAATGTATTATATCTCCTATGTTATTTAAGAATTTTAGGGGATTCAAGGAATCCCTAGGTTCACATTTGTTGTTCTTTGTGTTAATATGTGTTAGTTCACATTCAAGAAAGGCTATAAAACCATTTTTTTGTGCAATAGTATGCCAAAGCAAAGAAAACATGGTTAACACATGAAACTCTTAAACCAGTTTAGGATTATTAAGTAGAGATGTATATTGTTGGGAAAGAGGGGCATTTGAGGATTTAAGCTCTCCAAGATATAGCCAAGCATATTGTACTCATTTAGAGTTAGGGTTTTCTTTGCTATTACGATTTCATTTGGATTCCACTCTATTGTAGGATTGGGCACCAATCAACCTTGGAAGACCATTTTCACTCATTAAAGATCAAGAATATCATCATAATAACCTTGTATTGTTTTTTAGTTTTATTTGCTCAACAATTGTCCACAATCCACTGCTATGAATTTATATTAAAAATATAGTATTCTTATGACTGTTAAAGCTCTAAAGAATTGTTTCATGGTGTATATGACTAGGTTAATGATGTGTATGATATGTTCATTTAATATATCTCAAGGGGTGTGTGACCAAAGACCTATCCTTAGTTACATCTTTAGACCTAGCTATCTAAAGAAGAGATCTATAAATTGAACGAAGTAATCTTCCACAAAAACCAGTAACTATAGTTAAAGCATAGAGTCATTCTTTGTGGGAACTCAATTCAAACCTTGATCATTTTATCCTTTAAAAGATCTCTCGAACTATCCTTCCAAGTTTGGCAAGGCTCAAAGTACACAGGGTTAAAATCTCCTTGTCAGTTGGTCTTTTCCAATCCCTAAATCAAAAATAGGTGTCTTCCATGTGCAAAAGTTTGGTCACTTTATTAACAGATTGATAAGAGCCATAAAGCCAGAGGTCAATACAAAAAAGCTACCAAACATTCCCTATCCCTGTAAAGTTTTGTATGGGCATGAACGTAAAGGAGAGCGGGTGAGGAGACAGTGCGTGAACCGAGAAAAGGTGACCGGATAGGAAGGAGAGATTGCGCAATTAACGAGGAATGGCACCCCTGCTATTTTCCTCCAATGTCACGTGAAGGTATGGGCATCCATTCTTTTGCACGAGAAGACTGCAGGATATGGGAAAAGATATGGTGTTGGCAACATTTAAACCCCCACGCCCCCATAGTATGGGGATTCATGCTTTGTTTTAGGGAGGAAAAGTGAATAAGGATGGGTAAAACGCAAGTAGCAGAGGGGAGATCGATAGAGAATAAGGCTGCAGGAGGGCGATTGAGGGGAGGAGGCATAGCTATTTGGAGGCATAATTTAGTGCTTGGTGTGATATATGGAGATGCAGAAAACCATACTCCACAATCTTTGACAACATCCTCTGAAAGCAATGAAATGGGAGCTTTTGAATATGCCAGGGACGTCTCTTAAAGCATAAATGGTAGAGGATATCTATCAGAGGGTGTATAAGGGGGAGAAAGAATAGAGAGAAACAGGAGAATAATGGCATACAAGGCTAAAGAGAAGAGGTCGGACGAGATTGGAGGAGGGCAGTCCAGAGCGTGGCACAGTTATTAGAAGGCGCCTGAAGCTGAACGTGGTCTCATGGAACGCAAAATATTGCAGGATATCGACAAAAAGGGATTCGTTAAAAAGGCTTTAGAAACTTTGAAGGAAAAGAAAATGGGTACAAACCTTCATCAAAGCACAAAGGATGGAGTTTTGTCAAACAATAGAGTTACACGACTGCCATGGTGAATGTGATTGATGAATGTGGACACTTGGACATAATATGTCCAAAGCAATCAAGTGGGAGAAGGGAGAGCGCATGCACTTGAGGACCTATATTCTGCCATTTCAGCAGGTGGGTTAAAGCTTATTTGATTCCAATTTTCCATGATTTTTTATATAGTTGTAGCATGTAATTCTATGGTAATTTAGTGGATTAAGTACGTGAACATTTGTACATATGAGCATGTAACACTATGAATTGATCCACTATTACCAATGGAGCTCCTCCCATTTAACAAAGAGGGCATGGATATTAAAGATGATTTAAAAAGATAAAATACTTGTTTGATTGGTACTTATGTTATCCTTCAAATTTACTAGACTTGGGACAGCTTTACAACAAATATTGTTTTGATTTGGTAGTCTTGTCAAAGGGATGTTTCTATATCTCACCATAGACTTGCACTTCTTTAGTTGGTTATGTGGTACCTAGAGAGTTTGATGGTATATTTCACTTAATTTCAATAGCCTGTCATTTAATATGAAATAAAATTACAAACCTATGACAGATTTACAACAAATATTGTTTTGATTTGGTAGCTTTGTCAAAGGGATGTTTCTTATATCTCACCATAGACTTGCACTTCTTTAGTTGGGTATGCGGGACCTAGAGAGTTTGATGTTATATTTCACTCAATTTCAGTAGTCTGTTATTTAATATGAAATAAAATTACAAAGCTTGTTGATCGAGGTTATTCCATTGGATGTTCTTTTTTGAAATATTCAAGAGATTCATGTTATTATCTTTGCAATAACATATTTTTTATTATCTTTACGATAACTAAAGAGACACGGTCAAACCAATTAAGAACAACCCCAACATCTGGGAGTTATCCCCTGTAGACAAGCTTATCCATTTAAATTAAGAGGGCCCAAAAAAGTGTGAAAATGTAAACGAGTATATTTTTCTATACTACATTTAGCCCCCACTTTAGTGAGAGGATGAGTCTAAGCACAAACTCACACCAAAGTAGACAAATATGCACCAAGAGGGGGTTCCAAGTGTACAAATGTTAGTGAGATAGGATGACAAAGATCAAGGAGGTGGCAAAGCCTCTAGGATCAAGATCCCATGGAAAATCAACATAAGCACAAAGGAACACACACAATATGTATGATATGTAGCAGCAAGAAAAGATACAAAAACATACAATGTCAAAGACTCAAAGAAAGAAAGAGAAAAGGGGTGGATCAAGCCTCGACTGTTTGTCCAACTCAATGTAGATCAATCTTACCTGTTTGTCCAAAAATGTTTACAAGTGGAACCCATTGTCCACTATGCAAACAAAAATGTGCTCACATGAGCTAGTGAAATCCGTTGTCCACTAGGTGAGTCCCCATAGAGTGGCCAATAAGAGATTCTTATTAGGCTCCCATTGAACAAACCATACTAAAGTTATACCTCCTGATAACTTTGATAAGGCACCACACAATATGAACTTTGAGCTTCATAAGGCTTAGCAAGTTGCGTTATGCTAAGCACTTATGAACAAACATGGCCCTACTAGCAAGCAAGGTGTGTTATGCTTGGTGGCCATGAAAAAGGTTGTAACTTCAAGCTTCACAAGGGTAGCAATCTATGTCATGCTAGGAACTCATGAACAAACATGGCTCCACTGGAAAGCAAGGTGTGTTATGCTTGGTGTCCATGAAAAAGGTTGTAACTTCAAGCTTCACAAGTCTAGCAAGTTGTGTTATGCTAAGCACTCATGAAAAAGCATGCAAATAGGATATTCAAAGGGGTTTTTCTTAGTTCATGAAAGGTCTCCTCTTAGGGAACATCGTGTCTTTAATGTATCCAAGAGAGGACTAGTCAAAGATTAAAAAAACACAATTTAGGGAATGCAATCTGTAGCATCGCCACTAAGAAGAATGGCATATGCTCATAAAGGTAGCAATCTTGAACAACATCAAACCCAATGACACCACCAAGAAGAAGACATCGCATGAAGTAAGAATGCCACACTATGAAACATAAGTTATAGTCAAAAATGATAATGCCAATGTATGCCCCCACTTTAAAGAAATTGCTAAACACCATGTTGTGAGCAATTACTTTAAAGTAGCAAATGATAATGTTAAACAATAAAGAAGATGTGAGAGCTTATTTGGAAAGCCCTATGTCAAACATATGTTTCCAAATGAAGCTACGTCTTGAAAATGGGTTTCCCCCAAATGAAATCCCAAACACATAAGGGATCCACGGATTTGGGGTCAACGTATGTCTTTGTTATAATGTTATTATAGAGCTTGAAAACATCATCATTCCCCGAATACTCGTAGAATTGGAAGAATGACACATAGAGAGTGAAAACAAAGAAAAGGTTTTGGGTCAATATGGAAGAGACCTAAATGTCTCAATGCCTTATGTGATCCCCAAAAGGAAAACACAAGACAAAAGGTTTATGACATATAGAAGAATGTAGGTACAAATAGAGGAATGAACATAAAGACATGTCAAACAGAACCATACAAGGGATCACATTACACACATGCAATCACACAAAAAGAACATAAAAAGAAGAAAAATAAGAGACTCGTAAGGCACATGCAATTCAACCTATAGCAGATTGTTTGCATCCCAACCTTGTTCATCATATGTGGAAAGCAGATAACTAGCCAAAGGGACAATGGAAAGTGTTGTACTAGGAACATCACCAGGTTCAACACGTGGTGAGTCACTCTTTTTAGGAGGATCATCACAGTTGTTATTATCTAAGCTCATGGAAGAGGAAAACAATAAATTCAGCTCATTGTGCACTTTCTCATCAATCTTAGCAGTCTCATCATCATCATCCAAGTTAATCACAATAGGAGGTCTATTGATAATATCCATGGAAGGTGCTTGTTATTGTTGTGTTTTAGATTAAGGATTTTCTTATTGCAACAAAGGTGGAGAATCATCATGCATTGCTTGATTTTTGTTTTATTTTGAGTTGTTGATTCATCTTTTTTCTTGTAACAGATGATCAATAGCACGACGTCTACACCTATGCTCTCTAGCATTTTGGTTCCTTTTTGTTTGATTTTCTAGTTGTGATTGTGTAGGAGCGAGTTTATCAACCATAGGTTTCTTTTCTTCATACAAGGGAGGAACAAAAGGAACCATGGAAGGAGGTTCAACCACTTTCTCTTTAGCTTTATAAACTTGTTTAATTTTAGGAGGCACAACGAGACTTATTTGGTTATCTCATGGTATCTTATAGGAAATAGGTGAAGGATTTGCTATGGTTTGATCTTGGTTACTTGGAAGGGATTTTGGTTCAATCATTGTTTCATCAAGGATGGGAGGCTCAATCTTGGGTTGAGACATATTGCTAGGGGATAATTCTGCTATACGATTTTCCTTAAACTTTTGATAAGATTTGAAAAAGAAGTCCTCACAAGGCCTAATAGGTTCCATAGGTTCAGGCCAAAATAAATTCAATGAGAAATTCCCACAGGAAGACATAGGATAAAAGCTACTATGGTGCATAGTAAAGATCTCTTTTTCAAATGGAAACTTTAAGCATTTATGCACTTCTGACGACACAAATTTCACAGAGCGAAGCAATGGGTAGCCTAACTTCACACAAATTTGACCCGACATCAAGATGATGGAGAATGAAACATTCAATCATTTCGATCGAACTTGTAAAGGAAAAGTGATCAAACCTATCATAGGGAAAGCAAAACCATTATGTGTTTTGATCCATGCTTTCGATTGTTCATAAGTATCTTGATAAATTTCATGCACAAACAAGAATTCTTCAATGATCACATTCTCTACATAGACGGAATCAATTAGCATCCCATTAGTAGGATTGTCATTGATTCTTCTAGCTATGTAAAGAGGACCATCAGGTGCATGTTTAAAAGTATGTCATTTTGTGAGAAAATTACAATGTCAAGAGGCATATTGATTAGGCACTTAAGAGGTTGAACTTCAATTATTCCAATCATACGATCCATATGATTTTCCTCATTATTATTCACGTTTTCATTATTCGTGTCAATATTCATCACATCATTCTTGTTTTCACTAGCTTTGACAAAGGATATGTTATGATTTGGCATAGGATTGGTAAAGATTTGTAAATTTTGGTCAAGAGGGGCAATGGACTTATTACCTTGGTCATTAACACCACTAATTTGAATGTGATTAGAATCAATGAGATCTTGCACAATATGTTTAAGATGCTTACAATGTTTTGTATTATGTCCATTTTGTCAGTGATAATGACAAAATGAATTTTGTATATCATTTAGAGGTAAATGCTTAGTAGGATCAAGAGCTCTAATAGGAGGTAAGGAAATTAAGTTCTTGTTTAAGAGTTGCAACATGATGGAATGAAGGGTATTAGGTAGAGGGGTAAATTGTCTATTCCTCTCTCCAAAAGTATATGGATTTGTTGTCTTTATAGTATCCACTTAGGTGTCAAGATGTTGAGTTGGTTGAGGGGAATTGAGTTGTATAAATCCCTTATTTGGTTTCTTGAATGGTTGGTAGTTTTCTTGAGGCATGGATTTGGATTTTTCAAGATGGTTAAAGGGAGTTTTCACTTCACGACTACTAATCGAATTTTGGTAATCGCGAAGGGTTGTACACAATTGTCTGAAGGAGGGAAGTTTCATCATCCCAATCTTATTTTGAAGCTTATTTTGCAAATTGTCAATGAGCATTCATTGGAGATCAGGATCAAGAATCTTAATGTTGATTTGCGAGTAAAGCAATTGATAATGGGAGATAAAGTTAGTGACCTTTTCATCATCCTTTTGCTTACATCTCATTAAATCTCCTAAGGTTATCTTAGGACCCATGTGCACTTGGAAATGGTTGAGAAAGGAATCAACAAGTTCATTGAATGAACATATTGAGTTATTTGGTAAGGAAAAAAACCATTCCAATGCAATATTTTTCAAGGATCTAGAGAAAAGTTTATCCAAGAGTTTATCCTCAAAAATGAAGTCACTACATAAGGTTCTGTATGCAGAAACATGGCTAATAGGATCGTTTTTCCCATAATATTTATCAAATATAGGAATCTATATGTACCTTGTGGCAGTTGTGTTCTCAATATCTCCAAGGATAAGAGGTTTCTTTTGACATATTGTGAAGGTTGGCCATTTTGGTTTTGATTCAATGTAACAATTTGTTGTTGGAGGGATGAAACACTTTGTAAAAGGTGGTTAAGGATAGGATCATTTTTTGTGTTTTGAGGTGGAGGTGAATAGGGTGGAGGTGTATATGTGTTCGTAGGGCAAGTGAATTGTAAATTTGTGAGGGGAGATGGATTAGGAGATATTATACTTGAATGCACAAAGCTAAAGGGATTCCTAGTGGAAATACCTAAGGTAGTATTGACATTGCTAGTGGGTTGTATGGTTGTAGTAACAGTTGGATTAGTGTATGTCAGAATAGAGGTCATGGTTGTGGAAGGAGGAATTGGATTTCCACCTTGACTTTGGGTATACCCCAAAGCTTGAGCACAACTAGTCATTGTAGGGATATGCTTATCAATGATGTGGGATATGCTACGCATAACTTCTATTCCTTGTTCATTTTCAATCATTCTCCTCATGTTATCTATGATAGGAATCACAATACCAACAATGTATTCAGAACTCACAAAGTTTTGCAATTTGTCAAATTCTTCATCCATTTTTCTAAGGTTCTCTTGAGGGACATTAGCAACCATTGATTCAAAATTAGTAACATTAGTTGTTGGTAAGGAGGTCATAGGAAATGAAGTGTCAAGGGTATGGTCCATATTGGGTTGACTAGTGTCAACACTATGAGGAAAGAGTTGGAAAACCCAAGATCCATGGTGAGTGATGTATCGCAAGCTGACATGAGTCTCAAACTACATCTCATGACAGTATTGAAAATAGGACACCAAGTTGTGGAGCTCATACAAGTTTCACCAAACCTAAGGTGCACCCAAAATGGAGAATAGGTAAAATGCAATCAAACACCCTAGAATATGAAGTGCAATGAAAGTATGTAAAAAGAGCCTAGCAATTTCTAGATTTTAATAAGATAATGTTCTTATTATACTATGCAAAAACCTAAAAATGATGTCTTGTAAATAAAAAAATTTATATTTAAAATTCACTTGAATTGATCAATTAATCTTAATGTAAATAATTTCAAAAAACTAAAATTTTGGAAACTAAAATAGGAACCTAAATATAGAAACAAAAAATGCAGATAGAGGGTTTTTAATGCCCAGAAATTCAGAATGAAGCCTGATTGCCCAAACTCATTCACTCATGGGTGAATGGATCTTGTGTCAAGGTTTTGAAAAATCAAATTACAAATTTCTGAGTTAATATTTATGTTTTCAAATTCTAGTTTCAAACAGGTGGTTACATTTTTCTAGAAAATTATATCTGAATACAAGTGTAAAATGATGCTAAATGACAAGCAAAAAGACCTAATTTGAGATTAAATTTTTTATTCAATTTTTTGATTTAAGTGATTGATCATGCAATGTTATGATAACACTCTACAAAATGAATGAGATTTTTAAATTTTTTAAATTTTAAAGAATGCAAAATGCAAACCTAAAACCCTAAATGAGATGCAAATCAATGCAAATAAACAACCCTAAATGAAATGAAAATCAATACAAAGTAATGCAAATCCTAGATCTAGGGTTTAAATGGACTCCAAATTTCAAAATTTTGTTGTACAAAGTCAGGTTCACCAAAATGAAACATAGAAAAATAGGGTTGGTGTTTTAAATAGGGGTATGATGAACCTATCTTCCTATTTTCATTAGGAAATGAGATCCACAAAAATAATTGACTTACAACCCTTAGGTGAGTCAACTCAATGAAGGAATCTATTGATTTCCATATGCTTAAGGATGGGGGTATCAGCCTAAACAACACTTTTGGGAGAAAAACTAAAAATAGAAAATTTGCTCAAATATGCCAATTCAAACTTGAAACAACAATTTAAAGGTCAATACTAATGTAGAAACGATAAACTTTCTATAGATCTGAGAAGGTTTGAGTAATGTGTACTAGTCACCAAAAGGCATTTTTGGGAGGTTGTCTAGGACTCATTTGCCCATGGGCGAATGAGTCTTTGCTCAGGATTTTCAACCAACTTTTGGGAGACTTTGATGTCAATCTATTCCATTTGATTTGAGTTTCAGTGTTGGAAAGTCGGAAATTAGATCTATAGGTGAGTTTTTGTGGCTTGACGACAACTTTGACAACTTTTTGTAATTTTGACAACTTTTCCAATCTTGTTCTTTGAGAGATATTCAATCATTCTTCAACCTAAGATCTGCAACACAAACATAAGAGGGAAAAGTTGTTTGTTTTTGGTGAATGGGGGTTTGCCTTGGTCAAACCCCATTTGGGTAATTAAACCTTGAGTTGACATAATGAAATGTGAAAGGAGTGATGAATGAACAATGCTATGTTGCAACTCACCAAACCCTTGAATAAACCTTTGGAAATCTGCAATATTGATCTTTGATCTTGCATGAAATGGCTTCAATGGATGTGGATCTTGATGCTTGAATTGAGGCTTTGAATGCTTGACTTGATATTTAAAACCTGCATCACAATGTTAGCTCCAAAAATATGCATGATGCTTAAGACTTTGACATGATGCTTGAGATCTTGATTGTTGCAATAAATCACTAATAAATTTTCTCTTGAATTCCCATGATCATAAACCTTAGCTCTTGTAAACTTGCACTTGAAATCTCTTAAAATTTCTAGCTTGTCTCTCCTTCGAGGATTTGAATTGAAGAAATAACCTTGTATTTATAAGTATGTATCCTTAATTTCCTGAAAATTAAACATTACAAGCCAAGATTAAAATTTGAATTTAGAGACATTAAAATACCACCAAAAACATAATTTAAATTTAGGTTCAAAGGCATAGGGTGGACCCATTCACACACAGGAAAATGGATCAAACCAGGTCCCTATTCCTGGAACACACATTGCTCAAGGTGAAGTGTTATGTGTTGACATTAATTATTGTTAGGTTTCCCTTTGAAAAATGTAATTTATTAGGCTTGTAGATGTAAAATAGGGCTTATTAAGGCATAATTAAGTCCATTTTAATTAAGAGGGGCCAAAAAAAGTGTGAAAAAGTAGAGTGCATTTTTCTACAATACACTAAGTAATTTTCTTTGTGTTGTAAATATTAACCTTAGACTTAAATGACTATGTATAGACTCGTAAATTTTTCGATTGTGATCTACTTATTCCTAGTTAAGAATCTCTCTTCCAGTGATAGTGTTAAGCTAGGTGCAGGCACTAACTTTTATGGTAACAGATGGAGTAGCACCTTACGAGGGCATAAGTCAAGGTGGTAATCCTTTGACACGTAGGCTATTCCTATCCATCCTAGGTGATCACTGATGGAAAATACTATTACCCGCTTAGAGATAATTTTATTTGTGCTCAAGATTGACAAGAGTCAAGGAGCATACTATGTCAGCAGACTATTAGTCATACCACTTGGATAGTAGGATAGATTTTGCTAGGAGTATTTGTGCCCTGGGCCAATGACATGTTGGAGATGCATATCCTATGTTACTCTAGAGGCCTGGACAGATTCCACTAGGAACATGTGGGCCTTGAGGCCAACAACATGCTGATGATGGACATCTAGTGCATGCTAGATGGTTGGATGGTTTCTGCTAGCAACATGCAGGCGATGGACCACCTTGTTTGCTTAGTCGTCTGATGGACTATAGGGAAGAGAGTTTCTAATGAATAATAGGTAGGTAATAGTTGAACCTATCTCATGTTATAGTTTGGCCTATCCTGATGTGGAAAATGGTATCTTGGATTACCATAGGTAGGTAACCCTTGGGATCATGAAGTGAGATGAACCTATGTGTAATTGAGTGTGTTTATACACTAATACCTCCTTAAGTACTTGTGTAAATGGTCTAGGGTTGTGCACATTGATATATTGGTGCCCTTGCTAGTGACAACATCAAGTAGTATGGGATGGTTGATTGTTGTCATAGCAGGAAAGTATGTGATAGTGATTCAGGTAGTGGGTTGATGCATGCAATAAGATGCATCCATTTCCACTTTACCTATTGTTCCTTATGTGAACATGTGATGTATTGTTTGGATTGTCACACTAGATATATGTGATGTATGCACAAGATAATCACTGTGTATAAGTGGCATATGTTGAAGTTATTCATTGGGTACTTGTATGGAATGCTTGAGACAATCACTGTGTATATGTGACATATGGTTAGCTATCCATTGAATGTTTATGATGTATGATGGAGCTAGTCTTTGTTTATATGTGACGTATGAGTGAGCTAGTCATTGTGTATATGTGACGTTTGTTGGAGCTAGTCTCTATGTATATCTAATGTGTATGAGTTGGTCAGCTTGTGTATATGTGATGTCTGCTCAAGTCACTCACTAAGGGAAATAGAGAATTATGGAATAATATGACCCTTGTGTATTGTGTATATTTGTACACTATGGATTGGTAATGTTTGGTATGGAACCAACATTTGATGGTAAATATTTATCATTATATTATGAGTGGACTAAGTTTAATGAATAGTTATGGTTTAAGGTGAGATCATAGATCTCATACAAGAGAAGAGAATGAACTCCCTCTAATAGTGGTGGGCGAACTACAAAGCCTATGATTTCCTATGAAGGGATACGTAGGGTCATCAAGAATGAACCCTCGAGGCTTAGGTCTAGGTCTAGGAATAACCTTAACCTTAGGAGCTTACCACTTTTATGTGTAAGTATATAAGTGGTGAAGTCATGTTGATGCCACCATGATGAATGGTGAAGTTTTGAAGTTAACACCTCTAAATTACATGGAAGATGCTTAGTCGAGTAAGTTGGTATTTGTTTTGAATTGAGTTGATACTTGTTTAAAAAAATTGGTAGCAACTGAGGGATGCTTGTTACACATTACACATTCTATGAAGTAGTATCTCTTTGAGGTTTTTTGTAAAATAACTCATGTGCTTTGTTTTTGTTTCTACATTTTGCATACATATCTATCAGAGCAATCCCGACTCTACATGTAACCAAATCCTTTTGAAATACCTTTTTTTTTTAAGACTGTCCATACCTTATCACAAAGCTCCCATTTTGGGAGCAATTGAGGATAAGCTAGTAAAGGGCATGGACAACATTTTCAACGAATTCACTTATGCATTTTCTCCAATCTTGGCATCCCACGAGAAAATATTCCCTTGAAGGTGTTTGTCAACAGGTCACAACCCTTACCTTTTTCTCCTAGATTTTACATCTACTATGATGATTGCAACTACAACATCAACAACTTCCACTACACTATTTTTGAGCTACCATTTTGATGTAGACAAGGAGGATGCTAGTAAAGGTCATGGAATTTCCTTTTTTCTTAAATCCATTTTCTATGTATACTGCAATGATTACATTCTATAGATCACATTTCTTGAGGTTATTTGTCAAACCACTCGCATGCCTTGTTTTTGCTTCATTGTTTTACATGCAACATGTAACCTTCTAATAAAATTTCCCCTATTAGGCATTGATGAATGTCCATGTCCTATTTGAAAGTTGCTACTTTACACAAACACGAGAAAGATGGATGTTATCAATTATTTACACCTGCAACTTGCATATGCTTGAACTATTTAATGTCTCCTCAACAAACCCATATTAAATTTGACCTACAAATCATGGATTTTAATGAGATGCATAGATCACTTGGAGTTGTTCAATATTCTTCATTTATCTTTCCATATTACCCCATGTCTTCATGGGGCTACTTAAGTGCATTTTTTGCTTATATTTAAGTAGTTGGAGTGTTCCCATGCAAATTTAAAATTGTGGAAAAGGATAATTTAGAATCTTCTTTATTTTGGTGGAGCAGCTATTGTTTAGGAATTGAAAATAAGGGTAGGTCCCCATGCGGCTGCTTAGCTTATTTTGGCTAGCAACCACTGCTCAACATTTTTAAGAACTATTTGTAGAGTTGGTGGCCCCATGAATATTTAATTGTTCTCCTTATTTTTAAACAACCATCTTAAACTTATATTTATGGTATTAATAATTATTTGTTCAATAAAAAATTGTAAACAAATATTTAAAAAGAGGGAAAGAAATTTGTGGAGCCACGTGGATTTTTGGCAATATGCATTTGTTGTTTATTTTCAGCTTCCTTTTTTGACAACTTATTTTTAATTCCTAAGCAATAGTTGTTCCACAAAAATAGGGAATGATTCCAAATTATCCTTTTCCCATGATAAAATTTATGCATGGGAACACTCCAACTACTTAAATTTAAGCAAAAAACATATTTAAGCAGCTACATGGGGACATGGGGTAAGCTATGAAAAAAATGGAGGCTAAAAAGAAGTAGCAAATATATATTGAAAAAGTTGTCAGGTGGCTCCATAAATTTCTTTCCCTCTTTTTCATTTGCCTCCAATTTTTTCTTCTAAATTTTATCTAGAAAAATAATTATTGATATTATTCATTTATACATGCAAATAATAATAACTACATATTTTTTAGATGACTGCTTAAAATTAAACAGCTAATTAAAATTCATGGGGCCACCAGCCCCACAAATTACTCCTAAAAAAATTGAATAGTGACTACTAGCCAAAATAAGCTAAGCAGTTCCATTGGGACCTGCCCTTAGACCTATGTGAAAGTAGAGTGTGAGGAAGGAGGCTATCAATTTAGACTTTCCTTAATGGGTGTGTAGATGTGAAGCATTCCACACATTTAAAAAGGACTTTTGCTTCTTTTTTTATTTAGCAAAGCAAAAAAATAATTTACAAGAGTTAAGCTACCAAAGGTAGCTGAAAAGAATAGTTGAGCAACCAATTGACCAACCACAGAGGCAACAAAACAACCCAACAATAAGGATAAAATCACAAGTGTTGAATAAAATTTTAACAACTAATTACAAGAGCCAACATTACAACCCATAAAATTACAACTTGAAGCTAATACTTAAGCTGAAACATTTTACAACTGTGATCAGTGTTTTTCACCTATCCTAAAAGATGCAAAACAGAATGCAAAAGAAGCAAATAACACTTCAACACCTCAAGATTGGGCTACGTTAAACTCAAACAAAATAAAGATAAGGAAAAACAGATTTATACCTTGTATGAGTTGCTCCTTGGTTGGCCCTTTGATTGTTGATAATGTGTGCTACTTGATGGCAAGAGTGCTAAAAGTGGATGCAAAACAATGAGAGATGTGGGTATTTTGATGGATGAACAAAATGGATGCAAGAGCTTGATGATTCAACAATGGTGGATGAGAGTAGTAGTTGAGTGCTTGAGAGTTGAAGTTGTTGAAGAGCTTGAAGACTTGAATGTTTTATGAATGAATGTTGTGTTTGAATTAAGCCAAAAATTCTCTATTTTAGGGGAAAGGCCTCTAGGGATTTGAACAGCCAGGATTTAGCCAACATGGGAAAGATGGAGGGCTATGGTGAGTTGAGGACTCACAAGCCCTCACATCCTGCCATGTGGAAGAGGATGTGTCACAAGGACAGGTGATGTGGAAAAGGACATGTGAGGTGGAGGTACTTGCAAGTACCTTGGGATGAGAGTGATGGTGATAAGTGAGGAACCATGGGGATGAGAGAAGTTGCTGGGGGAATAAATGTGAATTTTAAATTCACATGATTGGGAGTACCTCGGGGATAAAACAAGGTTCTCAAAAAGGTAAGTACTTGTCCCATGCGACTAATGTGACATCTCAATGATCCACATGGGGAAGAGGAGAGCTTTGGAGGAATACAAGTGAATTTTAAATTCACATGGGGAAGAGGGTTTAGGCTAAATGTGGAAATTGTGAAGGTTGACTTAGAGGACATACCAAAGATGGTAAGAGGATTAGATTAAGGTTCTGCAAATAGGTGATTAAGAAGATTAATGGAAGATTAGAAGCAAGTTGGAAGATGTGGAGGATGTGACATTAATCCTAGTTAAGGGTGTGCACATCCTAATCGAGGATTAGTTAGACTAATCCAGATTAGAAGAGGATTATGGAGGATGTGACATGTGAGGAATTAAATAAATGTCTTATTTATTTAATTCTTTGAGGATAAAGGGGGATAAAGGGTAAGGTATTTAATTATTTAAATAGATACCTTAGGGATTTAGAGGACTTTAGGGGTATTAATTAAATAATAGTAATATTTATTAATTAATGCAAGAGGATATTTAGACGAAAAGGGATAAATTTGGACAAATGTAAGTGTCCCAATTTGGATGTCTACATTTTTCCCCTCTTTGAGATGGTTAGATTGGAAAAGATGCCCCAATCATTCAAAGGAGTGACTAGGAAGAAACGGGAGGGGGATGAGAGATGAAGATTAGGGATTGAGGATGCCCCCTCGAGAGGATATGTAGGTTCAAGAGAACACGAGTGTGCTCTCAAAATGGATGAGATGATGAAAGGGAAGATGAGGAAGATGATGCAAAGTGATGGATAAAAGAGGATGATAAGCAATAGGAGATTGGGAAGAGAAGATGAGGAGAAGGGGAGCACAAATGGATGCAAGGACAAATGTGATGTTACCCCAGTCAAGCTACAAGCCAAAATGGGTTGATGATGGATGGAGTGTTGTAGATGAGGGAATGATATATCCTAAAACAACATGAGGATAGGGAAGGATACATCCCGATGATGATGATGAAAGTGTTGTTGATGAGGGAACGATACATCCCAAAACAACACCAAAGGATAGGGAAGGATACATCCCGTAGATGATGATGATGATGATTGGATCAACGCTTGTAGCATGGCTTGGAACAAGACCAAGGATTTGATTGGATGATTTGTGCTAGATTGAATGGATGAGGATTGGATGAAGATGTGAGATGGATGAAAAGAATGAAAATGATGGAGGAAAAAATGCTTAGAATAACCAATCTACATTATTCTAAGAAGATTGAAGAGATGATGATATGATGAGGATTGATGAAAAAATGGATGAGAATAGATGGAGGATACATGCAATGCAATGGAATAGAAAATGAAATGCAATCCTAATGCAATTTTCCATTTTCGGAGCATTGATTTTTGCTATAGCATAAGACAGTAGGTGCCAGGGTATATGTAACCAAGGCAGATTAGTGTCCAATGCATGAAACAAACACAACATACAAGAAAGCTATCCCAACACCCCAAATTTGCGAAGACCTTGGTCGGGCCAGGCATTGGGATAATCACAAGCACAAAAGGATGCCCCAGCGTAACACAAGATCACAGGGATCTTGGTGGGTACAACACAGGACAACCAAGAAAACAACAATAAACAAAAGATCAAGATACACCCCTATGTTTACCAGTCAAAGCACACCATGATATGATGGATCAAGGTGACCACGATGAGGTATGATGGGGAGCTCAAATGATAAACAAAATCCAAAAGCACAAAAAGATCACAATCAATTTCAAACGTCCTTTTCCATAGGATCAAAAGGGTGGATGTGATTGATGAGGTCTATTAGGAAGGATGCATCTTGTTGAGACCAAAGATGGATACTAAACTAAAAGATTGATATGACGTAGGATATTTAGAATTGATTAGATCTCATGATACGAGTGGCTCTTATTTGTGAAGAACCATCTAGATAAGGGCATAGCTTGACGACACGACACAAGAGAGACAAGACACGAGACTGACACACCCTAAAGACCTAGGGGCTCGGGGGCCGATCAAATATTAGCCTTTTCCTACATGAAATCGCAGAGCCCTCCTAGTTCGATAAAATACCATGGACAAATGCGGAAAGATGACAATGAAGATCGGTGATAAATGATGAAGACAAGATGGACAAAAGCCCTGAGGGTAGATCAAATGATCGACCTTGGATACATGAAAGCATAGGGGCAACATAGTTCGACAAAATCCAAAGATAGACAATGGATAAAGGATGATGAGATAACCCAGATAAGGGGATAAAATGATGGGACCGATACGATGAGACAAGATAGACCTAGTAGATAAGATAGGATGATGGTGATTGTAGCGAAGCTCAAGGATGGGATAGTTATCCAAATCATCAAAAGATGAATTGGGAGGATGATACGATGGGGATATGAGTGATGAGAAGTGATAGGAGATTAAAAAGACGTGCAAAAGAAGTGGGAATGATGACAATGAGATAGATGGTATTGGGTTGCATGGGGATAAGCCTCTAGCCAGATACCAATGACAAGGGATGATGAGATGGGATGAGGATAGAGATGCATGGATAGGGAGATAAGGATAGGGGATGGAAGGGATGCTATGATGGACGGATAGGAAGATAAGGATGGGAAGAAGGAAAGCATTGTTTGGATTGGTAAGGAGATAAGGATGGGGAGATGAAAGGGATTGTGATGATGGATGGATGGAGAGATTTGGATGAGGAGATGGAAGATATGATCGTATGGATGAAGGGTGTCTCCAAGGACTATGTCACAAAGGAAGTAGATGCCCCTACTCTAAATATGTCATGTATAAGGAGGCAAGGGGGATAGAAGATAGAAGGATGGGAAGATAAGGGAATAACATGGATATGGATAGGATGTATGGATAAGGAAGGGAGATTAATGGTAGCATGATGGGTGGACAAGGAAGATAAATGGATGTGGATAGGATTAGGATAGTGTATGGATGAGGGGAATGAATTCCAAGAGGTGTCCAAAGCATTATGTATTTTTTCCCCTATCAATGTCAAGATCACAAGGATGATGGAGGGGTTGGGATAAATGGGATATGACAAGCAGGATGTGTAAGATAGGTTAGATGGAGGATATGGGTGAAGGGGGATGGAGGTGCCCCTAAGTGCAAAAGTAAGCTGGATGGGGGAGTTACACATGACGCCTGTTTGCTAGGTTTTCATCATGGTACTTATCCAAGGTGTTTGTTTGCCAAGTTTTCACCATTGGACGAATTATTTCAATTTACTTTTTTATTTTTATTTTTATTTTTTTATTTTTTTTTTTTTTTGACTTTTGGATTTTTGGATAGTATGCAGAAAGAGATGGATAAGGATAGGGATGTGGATAGGGGAATTTAGAAGATATGTGATAAGGAGATGGATGAAGGACTCAAGCACCAAGTTTTGTACAAGGTATTAAGAGCCCATGTTTGAAGCGACTATTAGATGTTGGTACAACCTTATTAGAATAAATGGATTATGCAAAAGAATGGATTAAAGGGATTTGATGGGGGAGATATGTGGGATAATGGATGGGATGTTGGAAAATGTATGAATGGAATGATGGGGTGGATGTGTGATGGGGTGATGAGTTCAGGACCAACATTGGCACATATGGTGGTGGATGTGAAAGGATGGGAGGATTAATGGATAGAGAATGTGCGGATAATTGAGGAGATGGGATAGTGAATTTTGGGACATAAGGACCCAAAAAAAATTTAAGAGATGGTGGATGAGAATGATTAGCTTTGGGATTAGCAACTTTGGATGTTGTTACAGATTTTTCATTTGAAAGCATTGCATCTTTTTTCTTTGGGATCCACATGGTTTTGATTTTTGCTTTGGTGGGCCTTTGTGGCCAATGGGTTTGATTTTGACATTGGATTTGATTTTTCTTTTTGTCAACATGTCTTTTTAAGGACACACGAGGTGCTTTAGATTCATTTGGATATTTAGATTTATGCATTTTTACTTTAGCATCCAAAGTGCTTTTGATAGTAATGGGATGGGTATAAGGAGATGGATGGTGTGGAGGAAACATGGATGGAGTGATGGAGGTAGGATTTTGAGGATGATATGTGGATGGCGGATGTGTAGATGTGTGCCTTTGTTGATCTTGATTAGGGAACATGAGAGTGGGATGTTTATGATGGGTGACATGAATAGGTGATTGGTAAATAAAAGGATGAATAGGATGAGATGGAGGAGGTGATTTTGGGATATAAGGGCCCAAAATGGACTCAGTAGTTGGAGGATGTGTGATGGTGGATGGAGGGATGTAAGGACCCAAAATGGATGGAGCAAATGAAGGAGGAATATGGATGGTTGTTTTGAGGTGATACGATGGAGGGGGGATGACGAAAAATGATTTAGTGGAGTGACGGGAAGAGCCTATTATTCTTTTGGAGGAGGCTTGGTGAGGATGTATAGAGGTTGTACCAACATTTTTGGATTGTGATTCGTGAGCAATGCATCTGAGACCTTGCGTATAGGAGTGTTCTTTGACCTAGATGGGCTCTAAAATACCTTGCTCATGAAGGCCTAAACCTTTTCCTTGATAGTTCATGTTCTTGAACATTCAATCCATGATAGGATTTGTGTTATTCTAGAAGAATGATACGAGTCCATTATTAGGTGAAGGATGATGGGTGGTATATATGCTTTGTTTTTCTTCTGCAAGGAGACCACCATGGAGGAATGTGAGAGTACCAAGGGGATATAGAAGTGATTCGGGGATAGTAGGTTTAGGTGACAATGGAGGAGCATGAGATGGAGATGATGGGATAACAACATCTTGATGGGTGGTATCAGGAGAGAGATTAGGTGATATGATAGGATCTGGATTTGTGGCAATAGGCGATAAGGGCTCATGAGATGGAGTAGTTGGATCTTGAGTGACAAGGGGATCATGGGCTAAAGTGGATGAAGGACTATGATCTTGAGGTGGACCAAATTGTATGGAAAGATCTAGATGTGGAGAGGGGGATGTGTTGGTATGCTTTGGATCAAGCTCTTGGCATGACTCATCTTGTGTGGGTGGCATGATGATGGAGGAATGTTGGATGGAATCATCGGATGGAGGAGATGGAAGGATGGGGGATTCATGAAGTTCATGAGAATGGATTTCAGTGATATTGGGAGTGGGAGGAGTGGATTGGATTTGGGTATCTTCGATGGATTGGGTGGGTCCAAGAGCAGAAGAGGGTGATTGGGTTTGATTTTCTTTGATGGGTTCGGTAGCTATCGGGGTAGGAGATGGGGGTTCAATGGATTCGGTGGATTTGATGGTTTCAATGGTTTGAGTGGTGCTAGGGGTGGTAACAACAATGATAGGTGTGGGATGGAGAAGGACTTCATCACTAGTGACCATGGATGAGGGGTTGGGATGGCATGGTTCCACGACTTCAAGGTGTGGAATGGGGGATGTCTTCTTTGTCATAAGTCCTTGGAGAACCTCTGGAGTGAGAATTGTGCATATTCTAGGCTTAGGTGGCACAGCAGGAGTAGTGGATGAAGGATTATGGATTGGTGGAGGATTAGGATTATGGATTGGTAGACTAGGATTAGATGAAGGAACGAGATTGGATGGAAGACTAAGGGTAGGTGGAGGATTAGGATTGGATGGAGGGTTAAGGTAGGGATATTGGGATGGTGAATTTTGATAGGACATGGATGGTGGATTAGGACAAGAGGATATGGGTGGTGTATTAGGATAAGAGGATACAGGTGGTGGATTATAATAAAGGAATTGAGATAGCAGATTAGGATGGGAAGATTGAGATGGTGGATTAAGATATGAGGACGTGGATGGCGGATTAGGATAGGAAGATGTGGATGTTGGATTAGAATAAGGTGTGGATGTAGGATAAGGATATGAAGATGTGGATATTGGATTAGGATAAGGTGTGGATGTAGGATAAGGATAGGAAGATGTGGATGGTGGATTAGAATAAGAAGGTGTGGATGTAGGATTAGGATAGGCAGACTGGTAAGGAGGATTAGGATAGGGGGACATGGATGGAGGATTGTAATAGGAGTATTGGGATGGTAGATTAGATTGGGATGATAGATTGGGATAAGAGGATGCGGATGTTGGATAAGAAAATTATGTGGATGAAGGGTATGATGAATATGTGGATGGGGAAGATACTGGATATCCCTTGTCAAAGGTAGCATAAGGATTTCTAGTAGGTGTGGGTGAAGATGTGATAGGATAGCTCGAAGGGGTGATAGGATTTTGGAAAGCGGTTGGGGAAAGCTTACTAGAAATGATAGAATCAAGGGGGTCTAGTTCATATTCTTCTTGATCCACAAGACTCTCGTTATCATCATCAACGCAATTAGGATTCCCCTTGACTACTATTATTGGTTGCATTGGTGAAGGATGGTGTAGGAGCACCATGAAAACCTCATGATTCTATGATGAAATTTTTTAAAGGATGATCAATTTTGTTGTTTCACATTGTTCCAGGATTACTTGATTCATTTTTCCATGTAATAGAGTCATTAGGAGGCCATTATGTCATAAATTTTTTAAAAAAAATAAGTCAATGCATTCAAAGGTTGTCACAAATATGTAAAATTGTAAAGTTGCAAAAATAAAGCAACATATGGAATATGCAAGGTCACATTGGTTTTTGGTGTTGGTGGATAGTTAGAGAGTAGTTAGAAGTTCAAAAGACATGTTGTATGCCTTTAAAAATTCTCTTGGGAGGTTTAGAAGTTGGAGGGTGATTGAACAAAAGAATGAGTTTAATGAAATTCTCTGTTTTTAACCATTTTTCTTTAGAAATTCATTGATTCCAGCCCTTGTACAGATTTGTACGGGCTCAAATAAATGGATAATGGTGTGTAAATGGAAATAGGATTAATCACCTTCCATTTTTTTTTGTTTCATGCGAATTGGTGGAGATTTGGAAAATTTATTGTATTTTTTGTAAAAATAGTGAAACCCTGATTTTAAGGTAACCAGAGACTGAAGAATTTGTGTTTCTCTTAATTAAAACGTGGTAGAATCCTAATTTTAAGTGGAAATAATATTTATGGCATCTATTTTCTTGTTCTTGTTGTTTTAGATCAAATGATTAAGATTGGTGGGTGGAAGAATTAAAGTTTCAGACTGTAAAACTGTGTTTTGACTGGTAAAAGGAGAGTTTAAGATGGTTTTCACTTAGAGTTTGTACATAAAAGATTTAAAAGGTCTTTTGGTGATTAAATAAGTTTATTCAACTATAAATAAATATGCTTGAATGATTGGGTAAGATTTTTGAGTTTGGAAATGGCATAACCAATAAATCATGTTTGAATCAAGTCTTAAAAGTCCTTATTTCAACATGGACAATCATGATTTTAAGGGTTGTTACAAAACAAAATGAAATCCATCCTAAATATGTTTTAAAAGGGATAAAAAGGCATCTCAGAGTCTATTTACAGTCTTTATTTATAGTCTGTATGAAGAGATAATTATGGCAATCTGTGCTTTGATGGCTACTAGCCATGCAGGCAGTTAAAGAAGGAAGTGAAGTTTGTGTGTAAGGGCAGACCTTGAGAAGGGTTTTTGTTTGTTATTTTCATTCATATGAATGTGTAACAAGCATTGAATGAATTTATTGTGTCTTGGAAGGATAAATTTTTATTTGTAGTCATTAAATGCCATAAATGCACACTTAGGACAGTCATAGTGGAATAATGAAAATTTGAAAGGACAGATGTTGTAAATGGTTGTTTGGGCTAAATTGAGGTTGTTCAAGTATCTTGAAAGACATTAGGGAAGTTGGGAACTCTAAATGAACATTTGGGTGTTTAAGTTGAGTAATTGTGAAAGAAAATGTGAGTGAGCAAACTATGTATGTTTGAATTTTGGCAAAAATGAGAATGAGGTGATTGTTTCCTTCCTTCACTCTACATCAGAATGGTATCAGAGCCCAGGAAAGATTTGGGATGGTGAAATTTGGTTTTCAATTTTGGTAGTTTTGTGTTTGGTGTTTGTGCAAGTTAGAAAGCACCTGATTGTTGTCAGTGAGAAGGAAAAGAGAAAGTTGTGAGAAGTTGAGAGTTGTGGAGAAAGGCGAGACTTGCTGAGAGATGGAGAATCTGAAGAGGCACTTGCAGACAGAGGAAGAGAGAATGAAAATAAAGAGACAAGAAAAGTTTGATAGAGAGATTGTTGAGTTGAAGCAAGAGTTGAAGAGGTTTGAAGAAGAGTTCCAAGAGTCCATGAAGAAGATGGAGTAGATGATTGAAGAGATGAAAAGTTGGCACTTGAAGATAAACAAGAGAGTTTTATGGCCTGTAAGGAAGATAATCAAGAAGAGAAGAAGACAAATGAAGATAAAAGAGGCAAAATTCTTTGAAGATGTTGAAGAAGACTTTATGCAAGAAGAAGGTAATGTTGTTGTAGACATTCCAAGGAAAGAAGGAGAAGGTATGGCAAAGATAAGAGACCTGATTTCAAGACTTGAAGACATTGAGTTGATTAAGGGAATGATCATGGATGAATTGGTCATAGAGGTTTGCAAAGGATTGATGAATGATGGAGGTATTATGGTAGAAAGTTTGTTTCATTTCATTGTGTTACTAATGCTTTGCACAAACAATAACTTTCAGGTTAGAGGACAAGGAGATAAACAAGGTATTAAGAAGCATCAAAGCATAAGGAACCTAATTTCAATTGTTGACCAAGATAGAAGCCTAGTTTGCATGGACAAAATGAAGTCAAAGGTAAAAATGAAGGTGATTTGGAGTAGTTTCAAGATGGAGCAGTGGCAGAGCATACAGGGAAAGCAAGTTTGTGGACTTGACTACAAATCCAAGTGGACTTGGATTCTTTTCTTGGCCGGGAGTATGGTGCAGGAGCACCATGAAAACCTCATGATTCTATGATGAAATTTTTGAAAGGATGATCAATTTTATTGTTTCACATTGTTCCAAGATTATTTGATTGATTTTTCCTTGTAATAGAGTCATTAGGAGGACATTATGTCATAAAATGCTTTAAAAAATGAAGTCAATGCATTCAAAGGTTGTCACAAATATGTAAAATTGTAAAGTTGCAAAAATAAAGCAACATATTGAATATGCAAGGTCACATTGGTTTTTGGTGTTGGTGGGTAGTTAGAGAGTAGTTAGAAGTTCAAAATACATGTTGTATGCCTTTAAAAATGATCTTGGTACGTTTAGAAGTTGGAGGGTGATTGAACAAAAGAATGAGTTTAATGAAATTCTTTGTTTTTAACCATTTTTCTTCATAAATTCACTGATTCTATCCCTTGCACGGATCTGTACGGGCTCAAATGTGTGGCTAATGGTGTGTAAATAGTAATAGGATTAATCTCCTTCCATTTTTCTTTTGTTTCATGCGAATTGGTGGAGATTTGGAAAAGTTGTATTTTTTGTAAAAATAGTGAAACCCTGATTTTAGGGTAACCAGAGATTGAAGAATTTGTGTTTCTCTTAATTCAAATGTGGTAAAATCCTAATTTTCAGTGGAAAGAATATTTATGGCATCTATTTTCTTATTCTTGTTGTTTTAGATCAAATGATTAAGATTGATGGGTGGAAGAATTAAAGTTTCAGATTGTAAAATTGTGTTTTGACTGGTAAAAGCAAAGTTTAAGATGGTTTTCACTTAGAGTTTGTAAAGAAACAATTTAAAAGGTATTTTGGTGATTAAATAAGTTAATTCAAGTATAAATAAATATTCTTGAACAATTGGGTAAGATTTTTGAGTTTGGAAATAGCATAACCAATAAATCCTGTTTGAATCAAGTCTTAAAAGTCCTCATTTCAACATGGACAAACATGATTTTAAGGGTTGTTACAAAACAAAATGAAATCCATCCTAAATATGTTTTAAAAGGGATAAAAAGGCATCTTAGAGTCTATTTACAGTCTTTATTTATGGTCTGTATGAAGAGATAATCCTGGCAGTCTGTGCTTTGATGGCTACTAGCCATGTAGGTAGTTAAAGAAGGAAGTGAAGTTTGTGTGTAAGGGCAGACCTTGAGAAGGGTTTTTCTTTGTTATTTTGATTCATATGAATGTGTAAAAAGCATTGAATGAATTGATTGTGTCTTGGAAGGCTAAATTTTTATTTGTAGTCATTAAATGCCATAAATGCACACTTAGGACAGTCATAGTGGAATAATGAAAATTTGAAAGGACATATGTTGTAAATGGTTGTTTGTGCTAAATTGAGGTTGTTCAAGTATCTTGAAAGACATTAAGGAAGTTGGGAACTCTAAATGCACATTTGGGTGTTTAAGTTGAGTAATTGTGAAGGAAAATGTGAGTGAGCAAACTATGTATGTTTGAATTTTGGCAAAAATGAGAATGAGGTGATTGTTTCCTTCCTTTACTCTGCATCAAAGGATAAGGATTCATGATGTTAGATTAGATGGATAGGGATTGAAAATATGGGAATAGACAATTAGAAGGAAAGAAAAGGTGATGAAAGGATGAATAGGATGGATTGGAAGAAGATGGAGGAATGGATCTTAAGATTTGAAAAAACTCAAATTGGGGTTTAAGTTAAGCTCAAATTGGGATTAGATTAAAGCTCATATTAGGATTATTGGAGGATGTGATGGGATTGATTCTACACCAGGTTTAGGGGTTTTAACTAGAGGACGTAAGGTGCTGACAATAAAATTTTTCTAGATTTGGCAGTTTTCAAAAATTGTCAAATTTTGCTATTTTAGGTAATTGCACAGGCATATCTTTGAGAGTCCAGTTTTTTCCCAAAAAAATTCTAAAACTAAGGTAGGATTATTTTCCAACTAACATCCTAAATTTGAGACATGCATTCCGAGTTATTAATGAAAACGATTTTTCAAAAACTAGAAAAAAACACTAAATTGCAATTTTGAGGGTCAAGATGAAAGTTTGAGGCCTCGAAAATGTGCCGAAACGGGGGCCAACAACTAAGGGTTGGTTAGAAATCCACATGCCACCTCATAACGCAACCACCCGTAAAATTTCAGCCCAAATGGGCACCCGATTCAAAGTTATGGCCTCTGGAAGTTTCTGCATCAAAATCAAAATCCCTGACACGAAGTTTAGGTGATTGGGATGGATGATTTGATGATGGATATGGACTCTAATGATGTTCTAAGAAGCCCCTATGTGATTTGGTTGATGAAATGATGACTTTCAGAAAGTGTTGATGAACGGAAACGACAATGACAGGAAGAAGGATGAAGGTCTGCTTTTGGGAAAATTCGCCTATCTAGGGGGCAAGGTCGCCTATCTAAAAGGCAAGGTTGCCTATTGGAGGGCAGGTTCGCCGATTGGTGGGAAGGGTCACCTATTGAAGGGCAAGTTCGCTTATTGGTGGGCAAGATTTCCTATTGAAGGGCAGGTTCTCCTATTGGAGGGCAGGTTCACCTATTGGTGGGCAGGGTTGCCTATTGAAGGGCAGGTTCACCTATTGGTGGGAAGGGTCGCCTATTGAAGGGAAGGGTCGCCTATTGAAGGGAAGGTTTGCCTATTGGTGGGAAGTTCTTCCTATTGGTGGGCAGGGTCACCTATTGAAGGGCACGTTCGCTTATTGGTGGGCAGGTTCACCTATTGGAGGGTAGGTTCGCTTATTGGTGGGCAGGGTCGCCTATTTGTTGGGCAAGGTCACCTATATGCTTTCAAACCCTTGTAATAGGGAAAAGGACTTTTGGAACGAGTAGACGAACTCTCAGAACGAGGAGACAGACTCTCAAAACAAGGAAAAAAACTTTTGGAACAAGGAGATGGATGCTTGGAATGGATGAATGGATACTCGAAACGAGTAAACAGATGCTCAGAAGGGGAGATTGACTCTCGGAATGGGGAGACAGACTCTAAGAACGAGGAGATGAATGCACATAATGGATGAATGGATGCTCGGAACGAGTAAACGATTTCTCGGAAGGGGAGACTGACTCTTGGAATGAGGAGACAGATGTTCGGAATGGATGAACGGATACTCGAAATGAGTAAACAGGTGATCGGAATGGATGAACAAATGCTCAAAATGAGTAAACAATTGCTTTGAAGGGGAGACTAACTCTCGAAACAAGGAGACGAATGCTCAGAATGGATGAATGGATGGTTGGAATGAGGAAATGGATGCTCAGAACGGATGAACGGATGCTCGAAACGAGGAGATGAATGTCAGAATGAAGAGACAGATGCTTAGAATGGGAAAAAAGATGCTCGAAACGAGGAAATGGGTGCTCGGGATGACTGAACGGAAGGTGAAATTAGCTATTTGGGGGGGCAGGTTAGCCCAAGTTGGGGCAGGTTTTCCCAACTTGGTGAAACTATTGTTTTGATGGTTGTTTGATTGACAAAGGGCAGAGTCACCCTTGTTCAGAGCAGGTTCGCCCCTGTTCAGAGCAAGGTCTCCCCTCTCTGGGGAAGGGTCGCCTATTCAATAAAAGATGGGAAATTCTAACAAAAAAAGGTTGGGAAATGATTGAGACAGAAGGCAAAGTCACCCCTGTTCAGGGCAGGTTCACCCTTGTTCAACAAACCTGAACTTGACTTGGATGAAAACAACTATGGCAGAGGACCAAAGACACAACAAACAACAAGCAGTAGGCAAAGGATGACTTGACTAAATAGATATGCACTAGTTTCACACGAAGAAGATAGTTCAATCAGCACGATCATAAGATTAGTAAGAGGGTATGGCCAACACGATCCTCTAACTAGGATGAAAAAGGAAACTAGGGAGTCCTCGATATACGGTCGGTACATGAGGTACAACCACGAACACCAGTCCATCTACAAGCGTGAGTCGAGAACCCTAGCAAGATACTGAAGGCTCGGACCAACTCTTCACGTCTATTTAGGTATCACCCTAGCTTCAATGCTCTGCCAGACACGACATGACTGGATTGAGGTACAACTTTCACTCTCCCCCCTTTATATACCCCGTCGATATTTGTTGTTGGGATTGTCCCTTGGGGTGATGAAATCTCCAAGTAGGTCCTAGTAAAAAGGGAACACTAAACGTTTTTGGCTACTTCTTAGGCTCACACAAAATGCAAGGGGAAAGCTTGAACGATGTAGTGCCCCTTGGGCAACACAAAGGACTAAGTAAGCTACGATTTCTTGTCACCTAGGATCGTCAAATGGTGCAAGGGGATTGGATACGTCAATAGATTACTTGACAAGCAAAGCAAACAATGATTTGACTCCCCCTAATTAGATCTATGTGCCTAGATTAATAAGCAAAACGATAAACAAGCTAAACTAATAACATTGGGTTGATCATTCTGCAAGAAAAGCGTTAGTAGTTTTTCTCTTCGTTCTTCGACAAGTGTGAAACAAGCTACACAAATGTTAGCAAAAAGGTAGACACACTCACCAACAGATGACGTTAGGGGGTTAGTACCTTAAAACGATAAGAAACGGATGCTAAAAACAAAGTTTAAACTGTTGTTTTACCTCATAGAGACCTTTGTCTAGGCAAGGTCGCCCCTGTTTAGGGCAGGTTTTCCCCTATCAAGGTTAGGTTCGCCCCTCTATGGGGCAGGTTCGCCCCTCTGGAAAACTGAAAGCAAAAACTATCTGGTGCTCAGATGGGCGACTTTGCAAGGCAGAGTCGCTCCTGTTGAGGGCAGGTTCACCCAAGTTGGGGTAGGTTCGCCCAACTTAGGGCAGGTTCACCCCTCTCTAGGGCAGGGTTGCCCAACTAGGGGCGGGGTCGCCTCTGTTATATGTGGAGTTGCCTCTCTACAACCTGAACCTGCAAAACATCAAACAACAAAAAACGTAAAATAAAGGGACCCATTCGTGGGTCCCACTAGGCATTCCAAAAATGTGATCAATGAAGTTTACCTATCCTAAGTGATGCAAAACAGAATGCAAAAAAATGGAAAGAACACTAAAACACCTCAATGATTAGCCTAGTTGAACTTCAAACAAAAGAAAAGATGAAAAACATCAGATTTTACCTTTGTTCAATTTGATATTTGGTTGGCCCTTTGATTGTTGATAATGTGTGCTCCTTGATGGCAAAGAGTGCTAAAAGTGGATGCAAAACAATGAGTATGCAATGAGGATTCAAATGAGAGATGTGGGTATTTTGATGGATGAACAAAATGGATGCAAGAGCTTGAGGATTCAACAATGGTGGATGAGAGTAGTAGTTGAGTTCTTGAGAGTTGAAGTTGTTGAAGAGCTTGACGACTTGAATGTGTTATGAATGAATGTTGTGTTTGAATGAAGCCAAAAATCCTCTATTTTAGGGGAAAGGCCTCTAAGGATTTGAATAGCTAGGATTTAGCCAACATGGGAAAGATGGAGGGTTGTGGTGAGTTGAGGACTCACAAGCCCTCACATCTTGCCATGTGGAAGAGGATGTGTCACAAGGACAAGTGATGTTGAAAATAACATGTGAGGTGGAGGTACTTGCAAGTACCTTAGGATGAGAGTGATGGTGACAAGTGAGGAACCATGGAGTTGAGAGAAGTTGTTGGGGGAATAAATGTGAATTTTAAATTCACATGATTGGGAGTACCTTGGAGATAAAACAAGGTTCTCAAAACGGTAAGTACTTGTCCCATGTGACTGATGTGACATCTCAATAATCCACATGGGGAAGAGGAGAGCTTTGGAGGAATACAAGTGAATTTTAAATTCACATGGGGAAGAGGGTCTAGGCTAAATGTGGAAATTGTGAAGGTTGACTTAGAGGACATACCAAAGATGGTAAGAGGATTAGATTAAGGTTCTGCAAATAGGTGATTAAGAAGACTAATAGAAGATTAGAAGCAAGTTGGAAGATGTGGAGGATGTGACATTAATCCTGGTTAAGGGTGTACACATCCTAATTGAGGATTAGTTAAACTAATCCAGATTAGAAGAAGATTATTGAGGATGTGGCATGTGAGGAATTTAATAAATGTCTTATTTATTTAATTCTTTGAGAAAAAAGGGGGATAAAGGTTAAGGTATTTAATTATTTAACTAGATACCTTAGGGATTTAGAGGACTTTAGGGTTATTAATTAAATAATAGTAATATTACTTAATTAATGCAAGTAAGAGGATATTTAGATGAAAAGGGATAAATTTGGACAAATGTAAGTGTCCAAATTTGGATGTCTACAACAACGATTCAAATTGCAACTGTTCTAAAGTTGATTAACTTGATCTTGAATTTGTTGAAGCTTAGCCATGACCTTAACATTTTTCCTTGATAAATCTTTAAGAAAAATATGTCAGAGTAAATCCCAGTTTCCTAAAATAATTGTTTGAAAACACAACAATACACTTGGCCTTCCAGATATGTCTTAAAATAACTTGTCTAATAGAATCATGAATCACATCATCATGCAAACCCAATCCCAAGAGAGCTTCTTTCCAGTTCAACTTAAGAGGAAAAATAGCAGGAAATTTTTTAAAGATAGTATTCCATTATTTTTTAACAAAAGGATAGTCCCAAAAAATGTGCTTTATGTTTTTGATACATAAACAAAAAGGATAGTTGATTGGTTGAATCATAGTGCATCTTAATCTATCTCCAACTAGTAGTTTATGGTGTAAAAATTTTCAGGCCAACAATTGAGTTTCAACATTCAGTTTTGGATTTCTATATTTGTGCACTCATTTTGGTCCATTTTTTGGCACTAAATTTGCATTTCCATTTATGGTTGAGACGAGGGATGATCTTCCAATGATGCAGGAAAAGAAGATATATTTTCTTTAGTGGGAGATAATTGAAATGAAAAGATAGCCATCTCCAATCTTATAAAAAATTGCATTCCCTAAAAGTACAAATTTTCATATATAACTCAAGAGGAACTAATGATTACACAAATATAAAAAAAAAAATTGTACTTGAGGTTCAACCCATACTGATCTTTGATTTTCTACTATGACACCCATTCAAATGTACTAAAATCCCAAAAAATATTAAATTGATGAACACCTTTCTTGAACAAATAGTAAGCATATTTAGGAAAACACATAGCAAGCGGTTGATTGTGATAATTAACAAGTTTATTCCACCAAATGGAAGAAGACACAAAACTAAATCCATGTTGCAGAGATGAGTTATTGACAAACCTACTACCAAGCAGTCCAAATGGATTGTAAAGGAAATGAGGGATTGACTATGAAGAAGGGGGACATGATAATTTTGTCAAACCAATTGACTAGTCATGCCATTTTTTATTTGAAGCATCTTGAAAGTTTGGTTACAAATAAGAATCTTCCATGGTCCCTCCCCAATAGCTTCTCTAATAATCTATTTCGCAGCCAAGCACAACCTTTGAGTTTTGGGATCAACAATGTCTAATCCACCCTTGCGTTTTGGTTGAATGCAATGAGACCACAAAGAAGAAATAAACTTGACATTTCCATCCCATTTGGACCAAATAAATTTCCTAATTAATATGTCTAGATCTTCATATTTTTTCTTAGAAGGCATCCAACATGACAAAAAGTAAACATGGGTAGAAATAAAATTTTTGTTGGCAGCTTGGATTTTTCCAACCAGTGATAAGAATTTGTTGTCCCAATGAAATAGTTTCTTTTTAAGTCTTTTTAGGAACCAATCCCACATGTCAGAAAGAGAAACCCCTATGCCAAGGTATCTAGTAATCTCCCCCTATTTAATTTGCCTCCAATCCTTAGGAATCCACTTAGGAGTATGCCCAGATTGAGACATCAAAAACTCTATCTTGTTGTGAGCTAGCTAAGAAACATAAATGGAACAATAAAGATTTAGGATGCCCTAAGTGTTATTTAACTCTTCTTCGGAATTTTTTCAAAAATAATATACTATCATCAACAAAATGAGAATCAGTAACGACCTTATCTTGGGGAATAGAAATCCCTCTAATCAAATTCATCTGGCTAGCTTTTTGTAGCATATACCCCAAAGAATCAATTGTAAGTACATATAAGAAAGGGGATAAAGGACATCCCTGCCTTATTGATCTTTGTAAAACAAAAGGTTTTGTCAAGGAGTTATTAATCACAAGTTGAGCATTGGCATCCTAGAACAACATATGAACATGATTTTGTAATTTAGGCCCAAAATCGAGCCAATGTAACATTTTGAGAATGGAATCCCAACAAATTTTGTCATAATCTTTATCAAAGTCTAATTTAATCAACATGGCATTTTGACCGGATTGTTGGGCCCATTCAAGAGTCTCCCAAGCTAACATTAGATTATCCAAAATATACCTTCCTTTGATAAAACCCGTTTGTTTAGCTCTAACAATTCCTTAAACCATAGGTTTAATCTTGATAGCCAAAGCTTTAGAGATGATTTTATAAGAGGTGTTTAGTAACGTAATAGGTCTCCAACCAACAATGGTGTCTTCATTTTTTCCTTTAGGAATTAGTTTGATTAAACCCCTATTAATGTTTGGTCCTAAAAAGCCATTATGAAATGCCTCTAAGTAGAGCATTTACAAATATTCCTTGATATGAGTCCACATGATTTGATAGAATTATGCTGGAAGGCCATCAACACTTGGACTCTTATTAGGTTTCATTGAAAGTAGAGCACACTCAATATCTTCCAAGGAAAGAATGTGATCCAGATAAAACTATAGCCAAGATCAATTTTATTAGAGATATACTCCCTAACAATATCTTTCAAAGTTTGTTGCACATCTATCCAATTATTTTCTTCTTTAAACATATTTTCATAAAAAAATTGAAACACCATAGTAATTTCAGTAGGATCAGTGTGTAATCCATGCTTGTCGGATATGGCACAAATTCTTTTTTGTCTATGTTTATAATTGAGGTATTTAAAGAATATTTTAGACCCACTATTACCTTCCTTGATCAAATGAAGTCTAGCTCTTATATTAGCACCTTGGCCCTTATAATTGTCAAGTTTTCGTAGTTGAGTTTCAATGACAACAATAGAAGTTTGAATCTTTTCATTATTAGGATCCACTTTTAGTTGTTTTCTAGCATGCTCAAGCTTCCCTTGTAGAATTTTCCTCTACGTTTTCATTTCCAAGCCATTCTATGACCAAAATATTGAAGAAAACTAACACATTGGTTCAAGGCAAGACACCACCACTCAATCCAAGAACCCCCTTCATGAGGTTTAGGAATAGAGTTCCAAATACCTATTAAAGAAATAACACATTCTAGATTCTTCAAGTGGGAAGTCTAAAGTTTAAAGGGAGTTGAGAAGAAAAACCTATCTATTGAGAAGTGGAAATGGAACAAATAATAGGAAAATGATCAGACAAGGTAGTAGAATAATCAACTAGCTCACTAACCCCTAAAACATGGTTCTCCAAATGAAGATTATGAGAAACATAAAATTTGTCCAGTCTACTCATTTTCCTATCATTACCAAATCTGCGGTTAGACCAAGTAAACCAATTGTTTGCATGACTTGAAAAATTATTGTAGATGGGGTCAACCACTCCAATTAAGTTGTGACAATAAATCCATCTTTCAAATTTTTCATTGCAAAGTTTGTAATAATTATACCAACTACGATCTTCATGATGTTCTACCATATTAAAGTCCCCTCCCAACACCCAATCAGCAATAGGAAGATTTTCAGTCATCCAATCCCAAAGAGCGGATCTTTTTTTAGGATCATTGGGAGCATAAATGGAGCAAAACCAATAGGTATTTTGGAAAATTATAAATCTTTTAAACTTATGTTAACTTTAAGTCAACATGATGATTAATTAAATTGTACAAATTTATGAAGTTCAAAAATTAAGAATTTGTTTTGAGAAAATAATAAAATTTTAATTATTATCTAATTCGAAGCAATTTAAATTGTGTGATTAATGAATACATCAATTAAAGTTATATATTTTGCAAATAATGTGTGAAAGACATTAAATACCTAAGTAAATGTTAATTTAAACATTACTACTTCGTACTATAGATGGTTGAACGATTTAATTTATTGTAGATTCAAAATGGAGTGAATTTAATAAATTTGCATGGTAGAATTTACTTGCAACCATGTGTTAACATTATATAATTGCAAATTCACCTTTTGCAAACCTATCATACTTGCATCTAGGCTTAATATATCTTGAAATTAACATTCCCAAACCTCAAGAATGTACGTATGTATCTATGTATGTATGTGCATGTATGTATGTATGTATGCACATACATACATACATACATACATACATACATACATATATATATGTGTGTGTGTGTGTGTGTGTGTGTGTGTATGTATGTATGTGCCTTCCAAAGAGAGTGCATAGTAAAATCAGTGAACAAAATGGGATACCCACAAAAAAATATTAGTCATATGCATCAATCGGACCCCAAATGAAGATTAATTACAAAACTTTCAAGTAGTTGATGAAGCAAGCCTTTGATCCAGTTCTGACTTTTGGTACATCTGTAGCTGAAGCACTACTAGGACTTTCTCACTTCAAATTGAACCAAAGTATGGTTGGAACAACATGAATATGTAGTACAAATTCTGAGACGTGTAAGATATGGGATGAGATATTTTGAAAGGTCAGATTACAATTCTTGAACGTGGAAACCAAGGATGGAACGAAGGATGAAGGAAGCAACCAATACTCATCTTACCTACCCAACCTTACCTACCTTAACACCACCTACACTTACACCTACACTTGCACCTACACTTACACCTACACTTGCACCTACACAACTATTTATATTGAAGCAACTCATAACTAACTAACTCCCAAAGAGACACTTAGAATATGTTATCAATCATCTAGATTGTGACTGTGAAATTGTGAGCTATGAGGAATAAAGATGGTGAAAAGTGTCCCAAAGTGATAATTGTTGGACTATATTGAAAACTTGTATTTTTACCGCTAAGATCATATAATTATTTGCATAGATTATTGAGTTGAAAAGACTTCATAACTTGACTTAGATGAAATTGTGAAACTCTAAGGAGACCAAAAGCAATTTAAATCACTTGTAATTATGACCACAAATTGATTACTTTAACTTTGTTAGACTATCTACCACTTCAAAAAAAAATTAATTGTGTAACGAAGACTTATGATGTGGATATTAATTCTTTTGATTTGATTAAATTGGGACAACAAAGGGACTTCACATGTAACTTGAAAATCAACACAATTTGTGGGATAATGATTAAATGACATGTGTCAATTTAATGAATGCAAAAGTTTAAAATTTTGCAAGGTCAAGAACATGGAAAATAGATGGATTTCAAAACAAAATCATAAGTTATTATACCTTTCTTCCATTTTCCACTTCCCTCCTTATATCAAATACCCCAAAACTCCAATCCCCTACCTCCCACTCCCTCACTATTGGCAAACCCACAAAATTTTGCTTCCTCGTGTACTCAATATCACAAACCCTCAATCCTTTATCCCTTCAACCATTACATCCCTCTAGGAAGCAATTCCTCAAACCCATGCCTTCCCACGTGATATTTCATGGAACCCTATTTTTTGAACAAAAGAATTTAGTAATCATCAAATTTGATAAAGGATGTCATTAATGGCACCATATTTGAATGTAAAATGGCCAAAAAAATTCAAATGACTCACAACATTAGTGGGCCCATGCTAGGCCTCCAATATCTATATAAGGTGGGTAATTTCATCAATTTGGATAAACTTTGGATTTTATATCAACAAAATCTAAATTGCAAAGTTGAGCATGTATGTTCACCTATTGGATTCAAGAATGAAAGCCCTTAAGTTCTAGTGGTCAATGGATGAAAACCCATTGATTTCCTAAAGTTTGGAGAACAAAAATCCTTTTCATTCCTAAAAACTTAACAAAAAGGTTTCATCTGCATTTCAAGCTTAGTGAATTTAGCACTTGCGCATTTTAGGATTCTAAATATATTTGTGATTATTGTAATCTTTGTTATCAACAAACAATTGAAGCAACAAATATTTGAAATTCATGTTTGATCAAATATATGGTCTCAAGATTGACCTATACTTTAAAATGAGATTATACTTTAAAATGAGATTATGCTTGATCTCTTAAAACCACAATTTAGAAACTAGAGTTATCAATGTTTTCTTGCACAGAGTAATCTCATGATTGGCATAGTTGTGAAATTTTGATTCATTAATCATCATAGTTCCCTACTTGGTAGTAGGTCTCTTATAAAGATTCCACAAGGCCATTGTAAGTGTCTAGAGATTCAAATGAAAGGTTCTTGTTATGAGATATGGTATTTTTGCTACCATAATTTAACAAGCAAGGAAGCTTTTAGAAGGGAAAAGGTATTCTTTTCTCTAAATCATAAAATGCAAAGTATGAATATATGAGATTAGCAAGTTATCTAGAGCATATATGTTTATGTTGCCTTCAAAAATAGGGATGTCTAGATTGACTTGTACCTTAAATGGTGTTGAATAGAGGTAGAACTCTCTAGAGGATCTTGCATGCACTCAAGAAGTTGAGTGAAGATATTGGTGATTATTGCTCTATCATGTATGTGTTGTTGCTCCCAATCTTCTTATTGTCATCATAACACGTCTATCATTATATAGAGCATATTTATAGGTAATAGCTATGAAGCTCTATTCATCATCTTAGGTCATTAGATAGGAAGGAATGCAAAAGTATCACAACTCCAAGTCTTAAGCCCCAAATTTTGATAATATAATATCATATGTATGGGCATATAAACTAAGACACAATGTACATCAGTAAACTTAATACTACTATATATAGAAAATAGTGGAAAACAAAAAAAAGCGCAAAGAAATGAGCTTATACCTTGCTTTCTATTATACCTCCATTTATGGGCATATAAACTAAGACACAATGTACATCAGTAAACTTCAATACTACTATATATAGAAAATAGTGGAAAACAAAAAAAAGCGCAAAGAAATGAGCTTATACCTTGCTTTCTATTATACCTCCATTTGAGTGAGAAAGGGATGGATGTGCACCCAAAACCTTGAGAGTCTCCAATGGCCTCCCAAGAATCCTCTTGATGTGCTCTTAGATGTTGTCTTAATGGTTTTATGTGTAAGTTGCTTCTTAATCTTGCAACATAACTTTACGTTGAAGTGTGATGATGAAATGACTTGACAAGGATTAAATATATAGATGTAGAGGATGGAGGATGGACAATTGAGATTTCATTTTAAGATCAATGGTGGATGATTCTTGAGAGATTATGGTGGATGAAAAATCATCAAGTGGCAACATTTTATTGGTGCACTTGAGGAGGAGGAGAATCAAAGAGATAGAAAAGACTAAGCTTAGTTTAACCAAATCTTAGAGTTGAGATCAATTCCTCTCACACAAGTGTGAGAAGATGCATGGGGAGAAAGGAGTTATGACAAGTGTTCTCTCACACATATCTGAGAACATAGGGGAAAATAACCTATGACAAGTGTACTCTCACACGTGTGAGGACAAATATGGAAGAGGGACTTATGGCAAATGTCATCTCACGCGTGTAAGAACACATAAGGAAGATGGTCCTATGACAAGTGTCATCTCGCACAAGTGAGGACACATAGGGAAGTGGAATGAAGACATACGACTCCTCACACATAAAATATCACATGGAAAGGGAGACTTGACAAGTGTCCTCTTCACACATGTGAAAGATAAAAAATTTAAATAAAGACGAATAATTGAAAGTTGGGATCAAGGGCTAGGATTTCATTGAAAGATTTAGGGATAAGTGGGTTTAGAATAATTTCCTTTAATTTTAAAAAATAAATAAATGATGTATTTTCCTATGTTTAGATAATGTGGAGATCTCCTAAATCTGCCCTAGCACACTGTCCTCTTTCGCACTATGTATGATTAATTAAATTAATCGTGTTTAGAGATGTACAAGGTTAATTAATTAATCAGTTTGTTTTAATCAACTAATTAGATGGAGGTGGGAAATGAAGTAAATAAATAGTTTGAATTTATTTAATTGTTTGTAGAATAGGACTATAAGGTTGGGTTTAATTAAATAATGTCAATTTATTTAATTAATAAAAAGAATAAAAATAACAAATAGATTATTCTCTTCATAAGACTCCTCTCTTTTGCCTTAATGGCTGCTTTGTAATGGGTTTGGGCCCTTCCCACTTTATCTTAATAAAAAATAACTAAATTATTAATATTTATTTAATTGATGTTTGGAATAGGATAAAGTTTGATGTGGTTGTGTAGACAACTTTAGGTGTGTACAACTATTTAACACTATACAAATAATTGTTATGATACCACTTATCCAAGGTGCATAATGCCCAAAGGATACACACCTTGCAAACTAAGCATGCTATGGTAGAAGCATATTTTGAATGATACAAGATCAATAACTATATAGTGTAATGACTAAGGGAAAAACAAAACAACAGAACAATGAGACACTTCAATAAAAAATGAGACAAGTAAAGATGTATCATGCAATAGTTTATACAAGATCCATGAGGTCAAATGTTTTGTGAATGTAGAAGCTATCCTCATGTTCTACCCCTAAGCTAGCTAACTTAATCACTTATCAACCAATTATCTAATTGAACTAAATTGAACTAGACTGGGTTATTACAATGAATGGTTGTGAATAATAATATACATGCAAGAGGGTGATGAGAAATTTGGCAATTACAAAGCCAAATGCCATTCCACTAAATTTTGGTTAGTTTTCATCAAATGTGTGACAAGTTTGAGGAGTTGGATGTCACATTACTACCATGTGTTATGTACATGATGACTAGGCCACTAACAAAGCAATATAAGCCACGTGATTGATGACCAAGTTATCAACTCCTAAATGTTCCCAAATCCTCTTGGATAATACATGCTCTTAATATGCTCTCAAAAACTTGGTTAACAAGCTAAGTTTTGATTGGATATGCTTAATCTTATTATGGAGAAGCTAGAATCAAACCAAAAATCTAAGATAAAGATTAAATGACAAAAGTAGGTAAATATGTAAACACAAGGGCTAATAATTAAGATAATGTGCCTATATTTTGGAAATTTGTGATTGTCTTGCTTGATCATTATGAAAATTGAAAAGGGAGAAATTATAATTATTAAAAGCATGAGAACATGAGCTACTCAACATTGCTAGTATGGCTCATAACTCAATTGTTATACTATTGGGTCTAGCAAATAACATGGTAAAGGTGTTGATGACAATGTAAATTGTTTAGCAAAACAAGGTCTAGAAACTAGTGAAAAGCCATCTTTCAAAAAGAATTGAGGAGGTGATTGTAGGAACAAAGATAATCAAGAATAATGTCAAGTTGAAAAAAGCATTGATGAGATTTTTGTAAGCTAAAAGATTGTCGAGGATAAAATTGAGTTTGAAAATATGATTACAAGTGAGAACTACTCTCATTATGTAACAATCTAACTCATATAACATAGTAAATACTTTGGTTTTTAACCTTGAAGTAAATAATTGCAATTCCTTAAAAATAGGGATGTAGAAAAAAATCAAACACCATTTATTGCACATTACATAATTGAAAACATAAAACTTCACATCTGAAATAATATTACATTTTAACTTGTAAAAGAAATACAACTTTCCAATTTACAAATTCATATATGAAACATTCAAGTAATCAAATTTACAATTTACAAATAAGTTTCAAGGTCAGGACTTCCATATCTGGATTAATCTTTTGTTTCACAAGCCTCGGCGTTGTCGTCTATAGGAGGGGGAGCATCACCTAAGCACTTTACCTCCAACCACAAATCGGTGATCCCCCACACACCTTCCAACTGGAAGTTGCCCTACCCTTCAACGAAGAGTATAGACTAAGGAACCCCTAGTATGTCATCTGATTCTCTAGTGTTGTGTCTTACATAACCAATACGGTCATACAACTGTAGACTTCTCTAACTAAGTATGATGCTATTGACTGGTTATGTGTTCTTGGAGCACAGTGAATTGACAAGTGCAAGCAAAGACTTTGCACTACTTTGGCCAAACTTTGAATATAATTCAATCACTTCCTTAAAAAGTGGAGTTGTATGTTCACCCACCTCTAACTCGACTTGGAAACCTTCACGACCTAAGGTTTAACTTAATTGAATGATTAACTAATTAGTTTGACTTTTCAAGGATATGTCTTCATAATGTGACGACTCACTAAGTTGGTTTAAGACTAGGTTATTAAAGTATTTCCGACTTTGAACACCCATGTTACGTTCTCGTAACATCTTGGGTCTTGGCAACTACCACTTGTTCAAGTCTTTACTTTGAACAATGAGAGTAACTACTCTCTTATTTTTATGTATCCTTAGTTATTCATGATGACAAAATGTCATTGATTTGACCTACCTAGTCTCATTCTAAAATATTGACAATATGTCAAATAAGTACAACAATAATATATTAAACTTAAATAAAAGATTACTTCTTCATAATAAAGTTTCATATTTTCAGTGTTAAAACATATGGTTATGTTCATAAAGAACACCATAATAAAATTTGGTTATTCACATTAAATATCGTCTAAAATTTACTCAAGTATAACTAACTTCAAATACTAAATATTCGTCATTAATTTGCTTTAATATACTGTCCAAACTTGGACAACTCAACATGGTTTCTTAATCATTTATCAAGCTTGTTCTTTATAATTTCAGGAACAAATATCAATATATGTGTGTATATACATACATGTTAGTATATTTCTCTCAATGAGAACTTATCTATATACATACATACATACATATTACTTTTCCATTTTTTTTTCTCGAACAGTAAGAAACTGTGATTATTTAAATCTTTAATACTCATGTGATATTACTCCTCAAGAAAATTAGAAAATCTTTCTTCTTAAAAATGAAAGAAATAATAAAACGTAACTACATGTTTGCAAAGGAAACCAAAATAAGAACATGCCTGTAAATTCTTGCTTCAGCCCTTTAACCTCTTCCAAAAACTCAGTCAAGTGATATAACAACTTTCCAAAGAACTTGGTTCGCAGTATGTGAAGAAAACTCAGTATTTGTTGAAAAATATCAAAGGATAAATTCACAGTTTCCCCCTCACATAAGGAAACTTAATTGTTGACCTCTTTCCTTAGCTCAAGATAAGAAAACTAAAATCTCAGAGAAAGATAAGAGGAATTCTTTATCCATGAGACAATCTTCTCTTCCTTCTACAGGTTGCAATCTACTCTTCCACTTCCCACACTTTCGATGAAATACATAAAGAAAAGGGACAGCCAAAAGCAATCAATCCACTATTAAAATATTTCTCTCACAATGCACAAAAACAAAGAAGAAAATCTCTCCCACAATGCAAAGAAAGAAAGAAGAAAAACTCTCTACCTTTCAAGACTCACGCCCCCCTGCAATAATCCCTTCAAGAGTGATCCTTTAATGCCAAAAACATGAAAACAACTTCCCCCCACAAAATGAAATGGTGTCCTCTTCTTCATTAGCTGCTGCTTTTTCTTTATTCACACGATGCCTTCAATCACTCTTAACTGACAATCATTAACGCCCAAAACAAGACTTGTTTAGGTGCCTCCATACTCATTTAAGAATATGCTATATTTACCAATAAAAAGCCTCATAAGAAGGCTCGACCAGCACACAAATTGCCACGCCCAAGTGCCAAGGCTTCCTAAGGTTTTTAGTGGGCAGTTAAAATAAATGAAAGTTTAAACAAGTTTCCCTCATACTTACCAAAAATGGCACCAAATTCATATAGATAAAACTTGGCACCTTTATTACCTTTAATGAGCATGTTGTTTACACAGCATGAGTCACCTCTTTTAGAGGTCGACTTGGTTTCTATTTGCCACGGTTCAAATAAGTTTATTAATAGCATCAACACCTCACTTTGAGGCTTAATCATAGATCAAAATTATGTGCAGTTGAAAACAGTTTCAAACCACTATGCTACGGTTTTGAAGTGGCTATTATAAGCATTAATAAAATAGTTTCAACCACCACTTAGTGGCTTGAAAGGCTGAGTGAATAAATGTGCCTTCCTTGGCTTTAGCTATGGCTTAAATGCCAGTAAAATAAAAATGCCATTAAAAAAAACACACACACATATATATATATATATATAAATATATTCTTATATACGTATTTATTTCATATATATGTATACTTATATAATTACCAATTTTCATAATATTTTTGAAATTGACTTATCTAGTCAAAATAACAAGATCATTTAATCAATTAACCACAACAACATAAAATGCTAAACATTTTAATGTCAAACACTATTATTTTTCTTTCCAAAAAGGAAATCTGAGATTCGACTAGGTCAGATTTAATGTAACGACTCGATTTGATAACTCAATTTAACTTAACACTCAAATTGACTCGACAATAGGTTTAAAGTAAACCTATGTGTGTGGAAACTCAAATAGCAATACCCATTTTTCTGAAGTCTATTCTCCTCTCCTAGGTGACTTTTCCTCTCTCTCTAGAGGGCAAGAAATAATCCTACATTTCACTTAGAAAACATTCACACATAGTTAACCGTTAAAAATCATGACATAATCAGAATGTTTATTAAATAACATATGATCATCAAAATGCAAATACATCTCATTGATTATAATTTCATCAAAATGTTAAATATCATAATGACATCATCACGTATCAAAATTATATTTTAACTTAAAAATTAAAAGTAAAATGGTAAAGCAAAAATGGGGTGTAACATGTTGCAACTATTGAGCTTGACTCATTCTAATGACATAAAAATGATGTCACTAATGTTATTATTGTAAATGCTTTAATTTTATAAATATTAATTTTGTATTATGTAATTTGTGGAACTAAAACATTTTGGTTGCTACAAGCGATTTTATAAAAAATGATATAATTTTTACTTGTAGAATTGAAAATATGATTATAGGTGAAAGAACTATTCTTGTTGCAACTATTGAACTTGACGCATTCTACTCACAAAAAAATGATGTCACTAATGTTATTATTGTAAATGCTTTAATTTTATAAAATATTAATTTTGTATTATGTAGTTTGAGGAACTAAAACATGTTGGTTGCTACAAGCCATTTTATTAAAAATGATATCATTTTTATTTGTAGAATTGAAAATATGACTATAGGTGAAAGAACTATTCTTGTTGCAACTATTGCACTTGACTCATTCTAATGACATAAAAATGATGTCACTAATGTTATTATTGTAGATGCTTTAATTTATAAAATATTAATTTTATATTATGCAGTTTGGAGAACTAGAATATTTTGGTTGCTACAAGAGATTTCATTAAAAATAATGTTATCATTTTTATTTGTAGTTTGAAATGATGATATAATATTGATTGTAGGAGAGAAAAATATTGAAATCATATTATATTCTTCTTTTTTCCCACTTTTATTGGTTTTATTTATTCTATTTTGAAATAAAAATAGGTGCAAATTACTTTCCCAGAACTAATATCCTCTACGACATCCAATCCATATGGGGGAACAGTTTATGGGCTGGATTTGGTTGTGAATATTCAAACAAAAGGAAACTGCGGTCAAAAAATGCTTACCATTAGTAGATGCTTGTTCTTCACAGAATTCATTAGGAAATGTATCCAGGGAACCTTCCTTTTGTTTTAATTGACTAGGATGCAATGCATGATAACATAATTGGATACAGCTGAGGAATTCTTATTGTACAAGCTCTACAGCCAATCGGACTGGGGAGATTAAAAGATTAAAAAACAGCTAGAATAGTGAATTGTAAGTGGAGGCAGTTGCATAGAGCGAAAGAACTCCAACGATCAGTGTCGGAAGTAGTGTTAAATTCAGAAGTAGACCCTGCCCCAGATATCCTGCCATTGTAATCGTGGCATCTGCCACCACGCGAGCCAATGTTCCAGCTTCTGTTGATAGCAATCCACCATTATATGTTCCCCGTGCGAGCCTTGAAGACATGACCTTAGACAACAATGAGAGGTTTACACCTGGAAATGTCCACACATTATAGGGTTTAAGTATTATTTAAAATACAAACCAATGTAAATCAGGCAGCAGAGATAGAAGTAATATCAAGCACAAAACTGTGCCACCAATTACTGGGAAAAGAGAATCTCTCCCAGCATTCATAATAACAGTGAGAAATCCATGGAAAGATAGAAAACATTCTACTAGAAGTTATTAAGTATCCAAATTTGCCATAGAAAGAAAAAACCTTTTCGAAAAGGAACACATTTGGGCATGAACAGCACAATAAATCAACACATGTAATTCAGTGATGGGGGCACTCCCCCAGAAACAGGTGACCGAGACCCCAAAATGTAATCACAACTAAAGACCAGTGGCTGTTTTTACTACCACATTAGTTCTGCAGCTTGCAAATTGCTACAGTAACAGTGGTTTTTAAACGAAGATATAGAACAAACCAGCTTAACTCATCCAAAAAATTGCAGTGGGTTAATTATTAACAACTTCGTTTGTTGAGGCCAAGCCATGTCAAGTTTATTCCTTTTAGAAAACGACCATACACATGGCCTAGGAAACAAGATGAAAGAGTAATAATCAATACTCTTTTGAGTCGTAAAAGGGCATACTAGTATAACAGAGGTTATCCTGAATACAAAAGATAAATTGTATAACAATACCCGACTCGATATGCATGTTCATTTTAAATCGAATCTGCTCACATTTAAATCTTTTTTGTACAACCAAGAACCATTTTTTATGTTCACTTTGATTTCTCAAGAGCATGGAAGATGTTTCCTCGATTCTGTTCTCATTTAAGCTTTTCATAATTTTTAGAACATGTTTATGCGATAATTGAAGACTGCTCCGGCTTAATACTTCATATCTGAGGCCATAAGAACAGGACACCGGTTGTGGTGTATCATAGTATCTAAGTAGCTGGTACGGGCATGGGAACAAGATTCAGAGGTATGCCAGTATGGCAATTTTTTTCCCCAATATGTATATGACTGTATACATATGTATATGTATATGTATATGTACATATATGTACATCAATATATGTATATGTAGATATGCATATATATTCATGTATATATATATATATATATATACATATATATATTTATATATGTTTGTATATGTATGTATATATATATATATAGGTACATATATATATGTGTGTGCGTGTGTGTGTTTGTATACATATATATGTATGTATATGTATAGTATGTATACGTACATACACATACATAAATAAACATATATATATATATATATATATATAAAAGGTTTGTATCCCGATTCTTTGCCGCCCCTTTAAGTCAACTTCCTAGGAGATGCAAGTTGGAATGGATGTAGAACAAATCTTCAGCTTTTTTTTCAGCCAACTAAGTGAATAAACATGTATGTATTTTTTGGGTTGTTACTCACATTTTAGGGTTTAGTAGGTTTTTTAAAACACATTTTTTTCCTCAGAAACTCACACCTAGGCTTAGGGTACAGGTGGGAGCACCCACACATGACCAAGACACCCAGGGCAACAGTGGCATACCCTGGCTGTCCCGTCCTCCATCCTGCTCTTGTTTCCATATCTGCTTCCGTCTAATCCCATGACAAGGGTGAAATGGTGCATTTCCGGTAACTTAGCATAATATATACTTAGCTATGTTATGTACTTCATACTAGAGAGTAGTTATGTTTTGCATACATGACTAAGAGAATAATTAATGTATTATAGTTGGTTAGTCGAGGCTTATTATTTGTGCTTGATCTTTTTAAGGATCATTCCTACTTAAGTTGTATTCATGCCCATATTTGAAGAGCTCTCTCATATATTGTCTTAATGTCGTCAATATTTTGGAGAATATCTTTTGATTCAGCTATGGGATTCATAAAGTTATGATGTAAAGAACCAGACAATTTTTTTTATTTTTTTTATTACAATAGGCAAAGCAACACGCACCCGTTAAGGTTAGTTCTAAAACCAAAACGATGCGGAAAACAACTCTAACCAAGGATGTACACCAGGATCCCGATGTTGGGCAAGGTGTGAGCATATGGTCAGAGGATCAGATGCAAATGCAAAACTGGAAATGAACTCTAACCAAGAATGCGCTTAGGATAGATGTGCATATGATCAGAGGATCTTATGCATGCTGAGCTGAAAGTAACTCTAACCAAGATGGCGCCAAGAGATGGCGAGCATATGGTCAGAGGGTCCCTAAAGCTACTAACTGAAATTAAATAGGCGGCAAGCCAGCCTCTTCCACTTATTCAGTGGGAAATACAAGTAAATAAGAAGAATTGAGAATGCTGACAGTACTACTGTTCAGCTTACAATAAGATAGTGTGCCTTCCAAGAACACAAGATGGAAAGCTTAGTAATGCAGCAACAATATATGGAACTCTCCCATGCTCAACAAAGTTGCCTTGACACAAAACTCCACTCAAAGGACCAACTTATAATCTGATTTTTGACAGACCTGAAACTAGAAAATGCATAACCAGCAACCTCAGATTTCACTAAAATTCTCACAGAATGCTCCTAACTCAATCCAAAGCCCTGAGAATGAATGCAAAAGACTCTTGATATGAAGGCGCCCAATTCCCAATGCATAAACCTCAACTTACTGCCACCTATTTTCCTTGCACGAATTCCAAGACTCCTCCAAATGGTACGGCCCTCAAGTAAGGGCGATTTGCCTTGGAAAAATCAAAGACTTCATCAAAAAATCTGCAAATTTGCTCAAAGGGTCGCCCCAAGTAGTTAGATAAAAAGATGCAATACCCAGAATGAATATATTTTTATTTTTTGATTTATGAGCGAAAACAACATTCAGCAATATTGAACCAGCAACTCCAAAATTGATAGAACATGCAAGAACTCAGCTACAATATGCAAAATACCCTACTACAAGTCCAAGAAAATCCACTACAAGCTAAACTCTCAACTAGTTGCTATCTTTCAAGCAAGAAGTCGAGCCTATGCTAGGAGGTATGCTTTCCTCGAAGCAACTCTGTTACCATTTCGGCAACATAACTTTACTGTAGACAACAGATGCAGAATTGAAGAGAGAAGGCCTCCTTTTTATAGACATAGCAAAGCATCTCCAGAAGCTTCTAGAAGGTGCGCCCTTATTTCAATTTTGAATTGCCTTCATTTTCACTCCAAGAATGGCGTCCTTCTTCCCAAGGCAATATTTGATTTTTTAATAAAATATTAAGCTCCTTGAAGTTGGCGTCCCCCTTAAGCATCACATATTTTTGGCCTTGGAAATATTTAATAACCTTCTGATGAGGCATTCACCCTTGAAGTCCCCCTTTTAAAACAACTTAAGTGATGAAGCTAGGCCAAGGGGTCAACATTAAAATATAACATTATTTAAATCAACTTAACTTATCTCTCCAGAAAAAGCATCCAAAGGCCAAAAATCAAATTACCAACTGAACTGGTTGAAGAAAAGAGCCAATTGCACTGAAATCCACAGGACCACTGCTAGAAATAGAATTTACTAAAAATAGTAAATTCATGAAGGTGCTCAGATCACAATGCAAGCTATACCACTGTGAAGCTCTCTGAAAACCCAGAAAGAATCTGCAATCCAATCTCCAAACTTCAAGCAACAACCTCCTCAAAAACAAGAAACCCTAATTTTCACTCTCCGAGTAGCCTACGGGTCTCCGGAATAGGCCAACAGTCAACTGAATTGATCACAATTGAGAAGGGGACATTACATAGGAACAAATTGCCATGTGATTATTCCAATGACCAATCTCTACCTATCTTTATGTTTATTCCCTCATTCCTACAAAGAATTTGAGCTAGTGCTGTCAACCCTTGATGGTTGACTTTGATTAGGAACTCGGAGAAGATAGAATCTTGAGTATGGTCCAAGAGTCGTTGATGAGCAAATAATCTGAAACATCTTAGACAAACCAAGAAAGAGAAGCTTTGTTGATCGACTTGTAAAACTCCTCTAGAACTTGTTCCAGTGAGAGTGTAGATTGATAAAAAAATCCCCAGAAACCTAGGTTCCGCCAACCAAATTTAGGATCATGTTGCATCGAACAAGCATGTGGACAGATTATTCAAAGAATTTCCTGGATTCTTATTCTATCATTACTTTTTGATGCAAGACTTGCGCAACAAGTGAAAATGAGGTTTGCAATGTGTGACCGTTCAATAATTGCACCAAGACATACTTTAATCAAAGGAACAAGCACAATTAGTGGAAAGACAAGACCAAGAACATGAATGTGACCATGCTTGAGAAGGTTAAGAAAGTTTCTAACCAACAATCCCATACCTATCCAGAAAAATTGAGTCCATGGATTGTAGCTAGTTGGAAGATTGGCATGGTGAGTGAACGAGAGACACCATAAGGAGAGGTTGTTTGAGACAATCATAGAATTGGTGCATACCATTTGCAAGATTTGTTGAGCAGGTAGTTGTTGGAGTTTTATGAATCAATCCTAGATTCATTAATGGATTTGCAATTTTGAACAAACAAAAAGCAAAGAGCAAAACGTCCAAGGCCTACTGAGGGGATGAAGAGCCAAGCTGCAATGAGCTCAATGATGGGTAGATGTGGGTGACACATCTGGGAGTGCTAGAGAGGGGACTATAACAGGGGAGCATGCAACACCATTCTACTAGAAAAGTAAAATCATACCCAGTTGAAATGTGATTTCGTAGAGATTGCAAGTGCTGCTTGGTTAGAGATAATTGGGATGGTGGAGTCATCAGCGTTTATGGGAAATTACAAAATCGCATGTAACTTATTGTTGTGCTGTAAAAGGAGAGCTTTGTAGGCTAGCAATGATACAATAATAGGTGAAAGTAATATTTTCCCTCATTTTTTGGTAGATGTGTCATTCAAGTTTAGTACCATAAGAAGAGAATATTGCCTTGGAAAGGAATATATTATATATAAGACAAGGGACATTTATATCTCATGAATGACTTCAACAAATGAGATAGAAAATATATAGAGAAAAAGGATATTTGTATCTCAGAAATGAATTGAATAGACGAAGATAGACAAAAGTGCAATAATGTGAACAAGCATATGAGTGAACGGTAAGACAAATGTTGTTCATCTTGGGGGCAATATATATGAAGTCAAGTGAAACTTTCCCTGGATCTAGTCACAAGAGTTGTGTAATTGTGGGTCAGACGTCACAAATAAATCCAAATGCGTACATGATGCCAAATCATAATGAGGTAGAAGAATAAGTTGAACTCAAAGAAATAACACTAAGTATGGATCAAGTTGCGATGGATACCAAATTAAGAGACAGAGAATGAGGAAATGTTGGAGACAAAAGAATAGTAGAAACTTTGTCCAAAGGACATCGAATAGAATCACAAGACTTAAAAGAAAGCAAAAGCAAGATCACCAATTCTGATGCTCATTTAATAAAATTGACTTATGGCACAGAATTCAGAAAAGATAAAAATTGTTCCAAAGCCCTTTCTAGCTTCTAAGATTGTGAAACCTCAATAGTGGAAGTGTAATTCTCAGAAGAATTTTGGGAAATGCAGACTTCAGACTAGAGGAGAAGAAAACTTTCCAAAGGTTGAATAAATGCAAAAATATTGGAATTAAGGATACTAACATTGAAGAGGAAGTTACCAAGAAACTTCAAGGAACAGAATTCTATAGTGCGGCAAGAGGACACTAGTCAAGAGGTGGCACCGAGAGTATATTGGTCAAAAGCTGTCTCAGGAAGCTGATCATGTCTAGGTGTCCCATGATGCTCCAATAGGATGTCCAGCCTCGAACATCAAACCTCAAACGTTGAAAAGATGTTGTGTGCCTTAAATGCTAGAAAGATAAGTCTCCATGTTGGGCCTCATATGTCACAAAATGGATATCAATCCTCAAATTTTGAGTGTTGAATGCAAGAAAGTGAATGTTGGCCCTTGCAAACTCAAAATCAGACCTCGAACACCAAAATTTTTTAGTTGGCAAAAAAGCTAGGTTCAGTGTTGGACAAGGAATCTAGGAACAAGAAGTCAAATGTTGAGAAGACTAGAACACCAAGATCATGGTAGGGATGCTCGCAGGTAAGATGTTTGAAACTTAGAGGTCATAGGAAAGGTAAGGGGTGCCGAAAAGGGCATCAATAACCCAACAACCAAATGAAGACCTAATTTTCAGATTTTAGTGAATCATAAAGTTAAGAGAAATACCTCCAAGAAATTTTGAAGGGGATTTCAATGTGATTTTTAAGAGAAAGAAGTGACAAAAATATTAGGTCCCTTGAACTCTAACACTGCCTATGCCAAGAATTGGCATCAAACCAATGGATCATATATTTCTATGAAAGATTCCATGGCAAATGTTTATTCAACAACTCTTGGGAATAGCTTTGTGCAAAGCAACCTAATGCAAGAGCATCTGGGCAAACGTGCAATCCCACGTCGATCAAAAAAATATTGTTTCTAGAGTTTGGTAAGATTTCATGAAAAGCCTTCTTATAGGCAGAATTTAGACTCCATTATGGACTTGTTGCCAAAAGTTTCACGCTCAAATCCTTCCTAGTTATGGAGATGTAATTGTTTTGTGACTTTGGTTGATGATTTGAAGAAACATTAAAATTCCAATTTTTGTGAGGTTTGATGCCAAAAAACTTGGTGAAGGTCTTTGGGATGTTGAAATATGTGTCTCTACCAGCTTTCATGAGATTTTGGGTCTATGGCACAGAGTTATAATGAAAGTCGAATCCCAATTCAAGTACTCATTTTGTACTTTTGTTGTGGTATCTTGTAGATCTTACCCATTACTTATATTCAAACAATATATAAGCATATGGAAGGATCACCTTGAGATTGAAGACGTGTCAAGAAGAATAGAGAGATGGAGAACTTTTAAAAGTTTTACTTCCATACATGGGTAGGCAGATTTAATTTGTTTGAGAGGGTGCAGAGCACAAGTTTTAAATATCTACTCAACCTTTATGCAAGACATGAGTGTATAATCAAATGCCATCGTGTATGGTTAAAAGTTTAATATTTTATATTCAAATTTAACATTGGCTTTGTGGAGATGACGCCTCACATTCCTGGGCGTTTTCACTCACCAAACCATTGCCATACGAATAGTCACACGAAGGAAGGGAAAAGATGGAGGGGCAGGCAAAGAAAGGAGAGAGGAAAATTGACAAGATAAAAGGTAGTTAAAGACCATGAAGGGGGGTGCGGGCGGCTGAAGGGGTTAGGGGGTCGCGTGGGAATGCAAAGTATATTGAACACCCTCTTGCTCACACCATGAAAATGATAATTTAAAGTCTGAAGAAATACCATAAGAGATAGTGCAAGAAAAGTTGAGGCCGAGCAATTGATCTGAAAGGTACGCAACATATTGGAATAGGGGCTACATTGGTTACAAGAGTGCAGTGATTATAGTTGGTAAAGCCAGCGCTAAAAGGAAAGAAAGCTCGTGTGGAAGAGGCATGGAAAGGAGGAGAATGTTCACGCAGCCAAATAAATCCTTTAGACCGTGCACCATATGAATCGGCATATCTTGTGAGGTGACAAAATATGGGCGGCTGCCTATAAGATGGAGAATATGAAAAGGAAGAGTCGTGCAGAATATAAACAAAGCAGCCTTCCATGGAAATTGTATGGGCATAGGTAGGAGGATGGCGTGAAATTGAACAAGACAAAAAGGTCACGCATAGAGGGAAATTGATCGGATTAATGGTAAAGTTTGGGCAGATTTATTAGAGGAAAGGAACCGATGGTAGGCGGCCTGCATATCGTAGAAAGAGCCACGCATGATGAAATGTAAAGAGTTGTTGTTGAGGCATGAACATTAGAAGAGAGCATGCAAGGCATGAAGTGAGTCTGATAAGAGACATGAGGGTGCAAAGGAAATTCAGCATTTGAGTTCGTGGGATGGACAGGGGAAGGTGAAAGAGGGATGTTAAATGTGTAAACAAGATTGTCAGACATTAATGTCTGAGAGATTGTAATAATTCGCTTCATGAAATATGAGCTTGGTTGATTTAATTTAAATCGCCTTCAATCTGTGTAACTGGATTGCTTGATGTTGAATGATCTTAAAAATCAAACTTGATTGTGCGGTAAAGTGCGAAATTTTGATTTCCTATTTGTTACTTGAGTAGTTTGTTGTATTATGTGGGCAAAGTATTGCAGTTTTATGGACAAGTTGTGTTTGAGAAGTGAAAGGAGATTTTTGTCTTCATCAAATGGTATCAAATCCAAAGGTTCTGAGCATGTGGATAGACCGCCAACCATGAGGCAGTCCACACCAAGACCTACAGGTGGAGAGGGAAGTGAGAAGGGGTTTTGAGTGCATAAGCAGATTTCCAACCATGAGGCAGCTTATGAAAAAACTTGTGGATTGAGGAAGTGCGATTGAGGGGCTCAAAAGTATCATTGCAGGTGTGCGAAGTCCTGAGCGATTAAGAGCTAGAAAGCACAAGGAAAGTTGTGGAAATGGAAAATTATAGTAGATGAAGTGGGATCTTCGTGAGGATCGAGGTATGATTGCAAGAGATGCAGCATGAAGAGGTTGCAAGGGTTGAGTTGTAGCGAAGATATGCCGTGAGGAAGGCATGGAGAGAAGAAGAGAGTATTTAGCAGAGGAGATCAGGCTATCAACGATGGAGCTCACTATAGATTGTTCGCAATCTTGAAGGGTGATTCTATCACCTAACTCCACCTTTTTGAGCCCATGCTCACAAATTTCTTACCTGACATGTCTGATACAGGAGCATCCGAGTGAACGCGCAATCCTATGTCGACCAAAAAAATTATTGTTTCAAGAGTTTGGTAAGATTTTATGAAAAAACTTCTTGCAGGTAAAATTTAGACTCCATTACGGAAATGTTGCCAAAAGTTTCATGCTCAAATCCTTCTTGGTTATGGAGATGTAATCATTTTGTGACTTTGGTTGATGACTTGAAGAAACATTAAAATTCCAATTTCTGTGAGGTTTGATCCCAAACAACTTGGTGGAGGTCTTTGGGATGTTGAAATATGTGTCTCTATAAGTTTTCATGAGATTTCGAGTGTGGCACAAGTTATAATGAAAGTTTGATCCCGATTCAAGTACTCATTATGTACTTTTTTTGTGGTATCTTGTAGACTTTGTAATGTCCCCATTTTAACCATACGCTCTTTTGTGTCTGATAGCCTATTTCCAGAAGCCTGTAGGCTAGTCAGAAGTGGAAATTAGGGTTTCATATTTTGTAGGAGGTTTATGATGAGCTTTTGAAGGTTTGCATGTGAGTTTTTGATGCATGTCTGGTGGAGCTTTTTGGGTTTTTGGAGAGCTTCAAGATGAATAACATGCATGGCAAGAAAAAGACATGCATTTCTGACAGATACTTTGCATGCGAGAAAGGTTTATGGATTCCTTCTGGGTTTTCAAAGAGTTTCGCAGTGGTGTGACATGCAAATGAAACAGGTAACATTTCCGGACTTACTATTTTTAGTAAGTTGTGAAGGCTGCTCAGAATGTGGTCAAAATGTATTTGGAGACACTATTTTTAGTAGTATGCTATTTATAGTAGGTACTATTTTTAGCAGTGCTATTTTTAGTAGGGTTTCAACAGTCCAGTTCTAAGGCTATTTCAGGTAGGTAGTTTGAGCAGTTTGGTTTCCAGCACTTTTGGAGCTCATTTTGGCAAATTCAATATTTTGGTGGAGTTTATATTTTAAGTGAAAATATTTCCTATGCAAAAGTGGACGACTTCATAAGGGGAAAATATTTAAGTGATTATAATGTTTATTTTCACTTATATCTTGGTGGACGCCTAGAGGGAGAGATAAGTGTTTTTTATTAAAATATTTCATTTATTATTTGGGACGCATAACTTATGTTTTATTGGCATTTTTAATAAAGTTGTATTTCTCTCATGTGGGAAGATTTGGAGAAAGAGGCTAATGAAACTCAAATGAAAATTGAGAATGGTGAATTTGGATTTCAGTTTGGGCGCCCTAATTGGAGGGAAAGACATTTTGAATTTTTAGAGAAGTTATAAATAACAGTGTTGGGCTTCATTGTTGGTATCCATTGAAAATTATAACGAAGTGTTGCCGGAATGGTTACTCACTCGCTTCGAAGAATGCATACCTCCTAGCAAAGCTTAGTTTCTTGCCTCAAAGATAGCAACTAGCTAAGATTAAGACTGTTCTTTGTTGATGTTTATGGCAGCATCAGTAGTATTCTTCCAGCGATCTCCTTTACATCATTGGTTAAATTAAATATAGCTTTGGGGCTATTTAATTTATAGAAGATTGTGATTGCTCAAGAGACACGTCATTTGTTAATGATAATTAATATTTATTGAAGAGGCTCGATTTACTAAGGAAGCCGACCTCTTGTAAGAGACGCGATTATTTGTCAAGGCCGACTTGTGTTCTTTGAAAGGTCACGTCTCTCCATCCCATCATGTATATATACACCTTCATTGTATCTCACTTGGCATCAATTCATTCATAGTTCGTCCTTCATCTCAAGTGCGAGTTCTTCTCAAGGCAGATCGACATTATTGGTGGTTGAGATTTCATCAGCAATTTGTCTCTTTGTATTGCTGTGTTGCATCACTCTTTGGTGCATGTATTTGGGCCTGCATATTGGCCTCTTGTAAGGAGATCATTATTGTGTTGATTCAATATATAAGTGATATATTGTTGCTGGGTTTTTCTCCCTCAAGAGGAGGGTTTTCCCAGGGTATCTGCTATGTTATTGTGTTGAATTTGAATTAATTTTATGTGCTTTACATCTGATCATAAAACTAACATGGTATCAGAGCGGGTTTGAAGAAGACCGTGATCAGATTTTTTCATTACAGCGATACTCTTTTCTCTTTCTCATTATTGTCTATCTCTATCTCTTCGTCAAGATGGTGAACGGTCTTAAGATTGAGGATAGACTCGAAGGAGCATCAAACTTCACTTCATGGAGATTCAGAATTATGCTCACTTTGGAGGAAAATGAATTGGTTGAGTTTGTGGAGAGCAAAGTTCCAGAACCTACGGATGAGGAAGAGAAAGTTCAATGGAGGAAGAAAGATATCAAGACAAAGAAGATGTTAGTTGATTCCGTGAAGGATCATATCATTCCTATTGTCTCCAAGTTGAAGACAGCAAGAGACATGTTCAAAACCTTGGAGGAGATGTATGAAATCAACAACACCAGTTGGGCTCTTGCACTAAAGCAACAACTACATCATGTGAAGATGGTGAAAGGAGAAACGGTTATTGCTTACTTCATGTAGATTTCGGAGTTGAGAGATCAGCTCTCTACAATTGGTCATGTGATAGATGACAAGGACTTGACCATGCTTGCTCTCAATGGTCTTCCTTCATCATGGGAGTCCTACATTCAAGGAATAAGTGCAAGATCGAAGCTTCCCAAGTGTGATCGATTGAGGGTGGATTGCATTCAAGAGGAGTCTAGATTGGCTGCTAGAGGAATTGGTCAAAGCTCTACCAATGAAGACATTCATGTTCTTGCCTCTCAATCATCAAAGAAGAAAGGAAAGAATGGGAAGAAAGGTTACTTCAAGAGGAATAGAGATAATGGAGCTGATGGTGCTCCCGCATTCAAGAAGAAGAGGGACCTCTCCAAAGTCCAATGCTTTAGGAGTGACAAGTATGGTCACTTTGCTAAGAATTGTCCATCCAGGCCTAAGCAGCAGGCCACCATTGCAGATGTTGATGATGTCTCCCCGCAGAAGGATTCATGTGAGTACTTATTCTATTCAGCATTGTCAAGCAATGTTTCTACCGACACCAACACATGGTTGATTGATAGTGGTGCCTCTCGCCACATCACCGGATTCAAGGAGCATCTATCTAATTTGGTGGAGAGAGATTCTAGTGAACAAGTCATTATTGAAGATGATGCTAGTTACTCGGTGAAAGGAATTGGGACCTCCACTCTCCACTTGGATTCCGACATTACCCTTCAGTTGTGTGATGTTCTACATGTTCCAGGCATCAAGCAAAACCTTGTTTCCATTTCAGCCTTGGAAGACAAGGGTTACCAAGTTGCATTCTCTAAAGGAAAAGTTCTTATGTGAACGAAGAACTCCAATTTCAAGACTGCTCGGGTGATTGGAGTTAGACATGAGAGTCTCTACAGGCTATGCACTCATCCACTTCAAGCTCTAGTTCACGATTCTTCAAGCTTGTGTGATCTTTGGCATCGAAGATTGGCTCACCTTCACTTCCGGGCTCTACCTATCATGGAGAAGATGGTCTCAGGTCTTTCGAAGTTCAACCAAGAGCATGAAGGTATTTGCAGAGGCTGCGCTATGGGTAAGAATACTAAAGGTTCATTTCATAGTAGAGAAAATAGATCCAAATGTATTCTAGATCTCATCCATTTTGATTTATGTGGTCCAATGTTTGTTGCTTCTTTGAGTGGTTTCTTGTATTACATTCTTTTTATTGATGACTACTCTAGAAAGACTTGGATTTATTTCTTGAAATCTAAAGAATCTGAGGAAGTATTGGAAAGGTTCAAGGAATTCAAAGCTCGGGTGGAGAATCTGTCCGAGAAGAAGATCAAAGTCCTGAGATCCGATAATGGAGGAGAGTACACTTCCGACAGCTTTCGGAACTACTGCATTGAAGCTGGGATTAAGAGGGAGTTCAGTGTCCCTTATAATCCTCAACAGAACGGTGTTGCTGAAAGGAAGAATAGATTGATCGTGGAAGCAGCTAAAGCCATGATTCATGACCAAGATCTGCAGACCTTCCTTTGGGCAGAAGCATCAAGGACAACAATCTATGTTCAGAATAGAAGTCCTCACCGGATCCTCGAGAACATGACTCCTGAAGAAGCCTTTACTGGGAAGAAGCCAGAAGTGAATCATTTAAGGATCTTTGGATGTCCAGTGTATATTCATGTAACAAAGGAAAAGAGGACCAAGTTGGAGCCTTTTGGCAAGAAGGGGATATTTGTAGGTTACAGTGAAACATCAAAAGCCTACATGATCTACATCCTAGGTCAAAAGTTGATCGAGATCAGTAGAGATGTCACATTTGAGGAAGATGTTGCATTTAGAAGATCCAAGGGCACTCACATGGAGATTGATAATGAAAAGTCTCCTCAGGATATGGAAGTTGACCATGCTCCTGAGATTCAGAGGGAGACTTCAAAACCAAAAGAAGATACTGATCCAGTTGAGCCCTTGGAACCTACTGATGGGCCTACCGATATTGTGAATTGGGAGAAAAAGACCTCTTTGGGCTAGGCAAACAATGCAGGAGGCAGAAAGGTTTGTAGCTCCAAGAGGAACCTTCAGAGAAATCAAGAGACCTCACAAGTTCTCTAGTTATGTTGCTTTGATGAGTCAGATTATTGAGTCTAAGCTTTCCAGTGTTGAGGAAGCTTCTAGTCAACAAGTTTGGAAAGATGCTATGATAGAGGAGTATTAGTCTATTCTCAAGAATGATGTTTGGGACATCATTCCTAGACCCGAAGGAAAATTTGTGGTATCTTCAAAATAGCTCTTCAAGATCAAGCATGCGGTTGATGGGAGCATTGAGAAGTACAAGGAAAGATTCGTGGCTAGAGGGTTCTCACAAAAAGAGGGAGTTGACTATGAAGAAACATTTGCTCCAGTTGCTCGCTATAATTTCAGTCAGAACCATTATTTCCATTGCTGCATCTAGAGGATGGAAGATTCATCAAATGGATTTGAAGAAAGCTTTTCTGAATGGTGTGATTGAGAAAGAAGTTTATATCGAGCAACCTGATGGATTTGAGGTACATGGGAAGGAGTCTCATGTTTGCAGGCTGAAGAAGGCCTTGTATGGTCTTAAGCAGGCTCCTCGTGCATGTTACGAAAGGATTGATCATTACTTATCAAGCTTGGGTTTCTCTAAGAATGATGCTGACTCAAATCTGTATTTTAAGGTAATTGATGGTGAAGCATTGATTTTGGTTTTGTATGTTGATGATTTGATTCTTACTGGAGAAGATCACCTCATTCTCAAATGCAAGAAGGAGTTGGCTTCTGAGTTTGAAATGAAGGACCTTGGGGCTCATGCATTACTTCCTTGGCTTAGAAGTTTGGCAGAAGCCAGATGAGATGATTCTAAGTCAAGGGAAGTACACCATTGACATACTTAGGAGGTTTGGCACGATGGATTGCAAATCCATGTCTACACCTATGGAAACCGACCTACATAAGTTGAAGGAGGCTGTAGCTAGTTTAGACTTGGTGGATCCCACGATGTACAGGCAGTTGATTGGATCTTTGATGTATCTAGTTAACACTAGACCTAATATCTGCTCTGCAGTGAGTGCACTTAGTCAGTTCATGTGTGAACCGAGGCAGGTACATCTTGTTGCAGCGAAACATATCCTAAGATACTTGCGTGGCACAGTTGGATATTGTTGTGACCTTTTCACACATCGCCCTATTCAAGATGGGGACCCCTAATTTTTGCTCCATTCTGGTCTTTTTGGCTTTGGTTTTTGTCTCTCTCTCTCTCTTTTTGTCTCTTTTCTGGTGTCTGCCTTTCGAAGGATGTATTCGCCATTGAGTTTAAACATGAACTTTTGGCCAAGTCTGAAAATTAGGGTTTCCATCTTTCCAGCCAATTTGTGGTCAAACGAAGTGAATAAATTGAAAACAAAGATTAACATTGATGTCAGTATGCTTTCAGCAGGCTTCCACTGAAATTTCATCAGATTCTGGCAACTTACTATTTTTAGTAAGTGTGCAATTCAGGTCATTCCGTCAACATTTTTGAAGTTGTAACAGTCACATTGCATTCAGAACACATCAAGCTGCTCACTGGAAAATTTTGAGCTGAAACAGACAACTTACTATTTTTAGCAGTCCAGCTTCCAGAGCAAATTTCAGGGCATAGATGCAAAGTTTTTCAACGCATGTCTGGAGATTCCTTCTGGGTTTTCAGAGACCTTCGTGACGATATAACATGCAAAGCAAGATGATAACTTTCAGGGTTCAGCCTTCCGAGGCTATTTTTAGGGTTTGCATGTCAGGGTTTTCTTTGCATGTCTGCATATTCTTTGTGGGTTTTTCGAGAGCTTTGTAGTGATGTGACATGCAAATGGAAATAATCACTTATTCAGCAACTTGCTATTTTTAGCAGATACATTCCGGCAGCCGCCTCCCAGCACTTCAAAATCACAAACTGATCGCAATGCAATAGAAACAAGTACAAACGGAGGTCGTTTGATATGCATGCAAGTTGAATTAGGGTTTCCAGCTTCGGGACCCAAAAGGAGGGATAAAAGGTCAGAATTTTCAAAAACCGGTGTATACCACCGCGATCAGCGTCTTCCAAGCTATCTGTTGGTAAAATTTGAAGGCAAACGGAGTACTTACTATTTATAGTAAGTCATTTCAGAAACGGGCTAAAAATAGCAAGTCAACAATAGGCGCTGATGTCAGCAGGCAGGTCACGTGGTGAGGGGCGCGTCATTCAAATTTCAAATCAAACGGAGTTGTGGAGTCATCAGAAATAGGCAGTCGCTATAAATAGTAAGCCACCTCCAGAAACATGCTATAAATAGCAGGTCAACGCAAGGCATCAGCAGGTACAGGTCAAGCAAGTGATGAAGACCCTATGGCGCGAATTTCAAATCAAACGGAGTTGCAAAGGATGGAAAATCGGACACTTACTATTTTTAGCAGGTTGGTACAGAGGAATTAGGGTTTCCTAAATTCAAGGGCAGGACAAAACAATCATGCAAAAGCAGCATCCAGCCACGACCACCACATTTTAGGCATTCAGCACGTGAGATTTGAAGACATTCTGAGTAGTTACTATTTTTAGTAAGTTGCTAAAATAGCAGGTACAAACAGATATCAGGCATCAGTAGCACAAACACATCCCGAGGTTCAGAACAAAGCAAAATCCAGCCTTTTTGGAGCTTGAAATTAGCTTGAAGTGCAAAGTTGACAAACTTTCTAAAAATAGCAAATTAGGGTTAGCATGATCGAGTTGCCCTAAATTAGGCAAAGAACATAAAATTCACTGAAATTGATAAATTTTCAAGTCCAGCCAGTGAAGAATGCCTTTAAAAGCTCAAGGATGGTGGAAATTCTCTAAGCACTGGAAATTTGAAGTTCACAGGCCAAATGCACCTTGAGAAGTTGAAGAGGTCTCGAAAATTTCTAAGTCCTTCAAATTTGAAGCTCAAGACTCCATATGCGCCCAGCTAGATGAGAGGCTTGAAAAATTTCTAAGTCATGAAAATTTGATGCTCCATGGGTAAAATGCGCCCTTGACTTGGAGGAGGCCATGAAGAAAACTTTCGAAGTATAAAAACTTGAAGTAGAGGGTCTTATTTGCGCCCAGGGTAAAGGAGAGATCTCGAAATTTGTCTAAGTATTTGAAAAATGAAAGTAGACCATGATAAATGCGCCCTTCAAGGTGAGGACTTGAAATTTTTTTTTCTAACTCTGTGAAATTTGAAGGACCCTCCATATGTGCCCGAGCTTGTGAAAAATTGTGCTAAGGATGGAAATTGGAAGCAGCCTACATCATTTGCGCCTTGAAGAGAAGATGTGATTAAAAATTTTCTAAGTGTTGACAAAGATGGAAGTAGGCCATGGTAAATGCGCCCAAGAACTTAAATGAAGAGAGAGGACTTCAAAATTTGACTAAGTCATCAAATTGAAAGCACAGAGGGTAAAATGCGCCCAGCTAAGAGAGGAGGTTTTGAAAAAATTTCTAAGGCAAAAGGATCATCCTGCTCCTATGGCAATATGCGCCCATAGTCAACAAGGTCAAAGCTGGGCATTGAAAAGTTTATTCCACCTCCCATGCTTGAATGCACCTAAGTTAGATGAATGAGAAAAATTTTGACTAAGTCATTAAAAGTGGAAGTACTACCTGTGAAATGCGCCCATACCCCAAGGAAGGTGTTCAAAATATTCTAAGTGTTCAAGATTGGATACTCACCCTTCAAAATGCGCCTAAGATGCATGAAGACAAAGTCAAAGCAATTGCATGCAAAGGAGGAAAAGGACAAAATACGCCCAGTTAAAGACAAGAATACATGCACACATGATGACAAAATACAAGGCGTCTAAAGTAGGAAGTGGGTCCCTTTGCTGCAAGCTGTAGAATATTTCAAGTGTTTAAAATTTAAAGCTTGACCCCTTGTTGGCGCCCAAGGTGAGTTTGATGTTGGAAGAGAATCTAGGTGTGGGAATTTGAAGTTAAATGCCTCATATGCGCCTTGAATATGTGAGGATGATTTTCTTTTGACATTAGAAATGTTTCTAAGTGGGGGAAATTTAAAAGTGGACTCCTCTATAGGCACCTAGAAGTTAAAAATATATGAGGAGTGTTTGGATTTGAAGCTGGACCCACTTTATGCGCCTAAGGAGTGGGGAATGATGAATATTTCAAGGCATTGGAAATTCTTTGCTAAAATTTAAAAATTTAAAGTGCTTCCTATCAAATGTGCCTAGACTTGAGTGATAAGGTGATAAAATATATTTTCCTAAGTATAATATTTTCAAAGGAGGGGAGGCCTAAGTTTGATGGAGAAAGAAAATTTTCGGAGACAGGGATAAAATTGATGATAAATCAGAAGGTGCTAGCCTCATAAATTTTTCAAGTCATAGCAACAAGAAATGTTCACAGATGTGAAGAACGGGATTAAAATTATTGAAGATTATTTTTCTAAGGTTCAAAATTCAAGAAAATTAAATGAACCCGTTCGTTGTATACCCATGAGTTCGACAAGTTCTGAAGAAAATTTTCTTCTGGGTATTGAAGATCTTCGATGAGAAGTTGATTTCCATGTCCCCTGCACTTCGCCAAGGCGTTTAAGATGGAGAATTTGATCGGCACTTGAACAATGAATTTTCCTAAGGGAAAATTTTAAAAAAATTTCTAAGGCATGAAAGGAAAAAGATGTTGAAATATGTCGCCTTGGCGGATGAATTTGAAGTTGGGCCCCTAGATAATTTTTGATCAAATTCCTGATGAAAACAATTTTCTCAAGCCAGAGTAAACGCCTAGGCCTGTGGAATGAAAATGGAAGCTCAAGTCTCCATATGCGCCCTAAAGAGGATGAATGATAATATGAAAATTTGGCTAAGGCATGAAGAATTTGAACACAAAGTTGGCTAGTGAAGACGATGAACTCTATCAGATCCAGAGATCACTCAGACCGTGGAGGTTAAAGCGTGAAAATCAGGTAAGTAAAGTGAATTTGTATTATGAAGTGTTCTAATACCCTTCTCCTTGCTTATTTTGCAGGAGGAACGTCGAGACCAAGCGGTGATGACCTAAAGTGATGAAGAAAGTAATCCAAGATGACATTTCAACCTTGAAGGAAGAAAAAGTTGCAAGAAAATGGCTAAGTGTTAACTCAAGTGGCAAAGAAGAAGAAGAAGAACGTCAAGAAGAAGATCGAGAACAGTGTGAACGCATCTACAAACGGGAATCTTCTAGAAGATGGTGGCCATTAATTGCTCATTTATTGCCCCACTCTCCATTATGGCAGTTTTTAGGGCGAATCTTGTTTAGGGCTGAGGTGGCACAATCTGGGCCATCCAGCCGATTGTAATCTGAGCCGTCCGTTCGACTTGGCCATCTATAAAAGGGGGAGTCCCCCTCATTTGTATTTTAGTAGAAGTAGAGCTTCGAGATCAGACTAGAGAGCAGAGCAGAGACACTTTAGTTGTAATATCTTAGCATAGCATAGTTTGAAGAAGGAGGAAAGTTTTGCTTTGAAAACTTTGTAAGAGATTGTTGCGAAAAACTATTGTAATAAAAGATCTTTCATTGAATGGTGAATTCATCTTTGTTATAAGTAGCTAGCAAGATTTCTTCATCCCTTCAACTTCAAGTAGCTTAAAATAGAGTAGTTTTTTTTATTTTCATGCTAGTAGATGTTAGCTGTGGATTTGTGGCGTCAATCGAGATAACTTCATTTTTATCCATACCACTAGCGGCTTGCTGACGACAAGTTTGCCTTGTGTGGTCGACTGGAAAATTTTACAAACTTAACTTCGATTGTGATTCATGTGTTTGTATGCATCGTTCTGATGGTACTTATATGTCGAATTATAATTTGAAAACCTCTTGTCACTCCCTTGAAGATTGCACCGACTTTGTGTAAGTTGTCCAACGTGAGGCGGAGCAGAGTCTGGTCGAAGTCTGTTGAGATTGATCCCACGTCCCGTCTTTAGATAGAACATAAACTTCTTAGGCCCTAAACTCATTTTAAATTCAGTTCATTCCTGGTTAGAATTAGGAAACTTATGCTCACTTGCCAAATCATTCGAATTACATGAAAGCCCTTAGTCCACTGTCTGCTGTCAACTGTCGAACAATTGTGTAAGTCCCCTTGAAATACTAGCAATATCACATCAAGCCAACTGAGACTATTCGCACTGAAGGAACCTTGGAGTTAAATGTATGATCTATCTCGCAATCTTAGCATGCAGGAAACTTTGTTCAAGAGAGGATAGGGTAGCCATTGGCAACTTTATTTTGTGTTGGTGTAGTGTCAAAAACCACATCAACAGATATGGGTTGAGATATTCTTCAGATGTGGTCTTGGAGCTACATGGTTATACTGATTCTGATTGGGCAGGGAGTGTCACTGATCGGAAGAGCACCTCTGGATGTTGCTTCAATTTGGGATCTACTATGATATCCTGGTGCAGCAGGAAGCAGTCATATGTAGCATTAACTATAGCAGAGGCAGAGTACATTGTAGCTTGTGTGGCAGCTCGGGAAGCAATGTGGTTTCGTAAGCTCCTTGCAGGATTGTTTGGACAATCAATGGAGCCTACTATCATTCATTGTGATAACCAGAGCTGTGTGAAGCTTTCTGTCAATCCTGTGTTTCATGACAAAACCAAGCATGCTGAGATCAAATACCATTATATCAAAGATATGGTATTGAGGAAAGCTATACAGTTGAGGTATATCAGCATTGATGAGCAAACGTCAGACATTCTCACCAAACCTCTCTCTAGGATAAAGTTTGTGTATTTTCGAGATAAGCTTGGTATGGTGGAGAATACAGCCTTTACTGAGAAGGAGTCTCAGTATCAGTGATCCTCTTTAATGAGTTCTCTGTGAGAGAAGTTCGAGGTGAAATCCCTTGTTAATGCATTTCTCTTTTGAGATTTGAGGTGAAAGACCTTGTTTCCACCCTCTGGGAGAGCCATGGTGGATGTCATGTGTGTGACTCCATGACAGCATCACGTGAGAGAGTCCGTGATGATTTTATTGTACTTGTGTTTCACCCTCTGGGAGAGCCATGGTGAACATCATGTTGAGGTGACAACATCACGTAAGTGATGAACACTTGTACATATCATACATGGTTGTAGCCATTATGGTTGATAGCATGTTTAGATGATATCCGATATCACGATGAGGTGATATTCTTCTTTTCCACATATGGTTGTAGCCATATTGGTAGACATCACGATGAGGTGATATGTCTTGTGCAGCTGGAAGTATACTCCCTAGTTGAGAGGGAGTGTTGATGTTTATGGCAACATTAGTAGTATTCTTCCAGCGATCTCCTTTACATCATTGGTTAAATTAAATTCTAAGTTGCCGGTTCGGGTACGGGTTCAGATGCGGGTTTGGGTTCGGGTTCGCCGGTTCGGCAATATTTTTTTTCCTAGGGTACGGGTATGGGTATGGCTGTACTATATATATATATATTATAAATTTATAAACATAATGATAATGCCATAGACTCATAAGCATGCTCAAAATTATAATCATATGATCATAATGCCATAATGCCATAGAATATTGAAACAATGAAATACGCCATACGGTAATACCTCATATAATCTGTAATCATATTCATAATTTGAAAAATGTAAATAGTAAATTACTAAATAGTAAATACTCAAGTCTTATCATTACACATTGAAAATTCAAATTACAATCAAGACAATATTTAATTCAGTATTACTATTCTTCAAATTCGTCATCCTCAATTGGTTCAATATCATTTGAACCACTATCAATTGGATTGCCACTCCCAATAGGTGCATTAGTTGCCTCATTGTTATCTATAGAAGCCAAGGTAAGTTGTGCAATTGTAGCATCTAAATCAGCACACACAGGGGTGAGATCCCAATTCTTCGACACACCCTCATTGTATTTAGGTTTCTTATGTGATAAGAGACGAATGTTGGAGTGTACATAGACCAAATCCTCTGCTTTTTTGCACCCAAACGATTGCGCTTGACCGAGTGGATGAAGGAGTATGTACTCAAATTCTGCTCAGCTGAAGAGGAACTTGCAACCTGTTGATTATGCACACAACATTTAGTAATTACTATTAGTATTTAATTTTACTTGTCGATAATAAGGCAATTTGGGCACTTTCTAGGGTTTTATTTTTTGTTTTTAAGTTGATTTTTTTCGTTTTTCTAGGCTAGACGGCATGGGTCCTTCTGGGTTCTCCCCGGGTTCGGCCAGGGTTCTCCATTTTCCACCCGGGTTCTCTGTGGGTCCTTATGAAGGACCCACAGAGAACCCGGGTGGAAAATCGAGAACCCAGGCGAACCCAGAGAAGAACCGAAACCGAACCAGAACCCACACGTATTTTGGCCAATTCGGGGGGCTAAAATGAAGGACCCGGTAATAGAGATTAAATTATAGCCTTGGGGCTATTTAATTTATAGAAGATTGTGATTGCTCAAGAGACACGTCATTTGCTAATGATATTAATATTTATTGAAGAGGCTCGATTTACTAAGGAAGTCGACCTCTTGTAAGAGGCGCGATTATTTGTCAAGGCCGACTTGTGTTCTTTGAAAGGTCATGTCTCTCCATCCCATCATGTATATATACACCTTCATTGTATCTCACTTGGCATCAATTCATTCATAGTTCGTCCTTCATCTCAAGTGCGAGTTCCTCTCAAGGAAAATTGACATTATTGGTGGTTGAGATTTCATCAGCAATTTGTCTCTTTGTATTACTGTGTTGCATCACTCTTTGGTGCATGTATTTGGGCCTGCATATCGGCCTCTTGTAAGGAGATCATTATTGTGTTGATTCAATAAATAAGTGATATATTGTTGCTGGGTTTTTCTCCCTCAAGAGGGTTTTCCCAGGGTATCTGCTGTGTTATTGTGTTGAATTTGAATTAATTTTCTGTGCTTTACATCTGATCATAAAACTAACATTCTTTACACTGAAGAATAGATTGAGCATATTGGAGATGTTTACTTTTGATAATTTCTGAAGTTTGTGAAGTGTATTTTCAGTTTTGAGTTGCTGGTTTGGTGCATGGCTGAAGCACTCTTTCACTTGTTGCTCCTTGCACAATTTTTTTGTGGTTCTGGGCATTGGCTAAATCATTTCTACCATCCTAGGCGCCCCTCCTTGCAAGTTTTCAGATTTTTTGGAGAGCTCCTTGAATTTATCTTGCTGGTCGCCCCTTCTTGAAGGTTGTACCTTGCCTGCAAGTGCCTTGGAAAGCGTGCGTAAAATATTGGAAGGTGTTTTCTACTGTTTCTTGTCCTAGACTTGAGTGCCTACCTCCTATTCTTCATTTGCATTTAGTTTCCTGTCATTCAGAGGAGTCTTCATTGAGTTATGAGCATTTTGGTGTGATTCTGGCTTGCTGGTTTGCATTTTCTATTCGCTGGTTTTTTATATCAGATTGTTGAAGGTTCAGATTTTGGCTTGTTTCTTGAGTTGTATAGCTTGTGAAGTTTTGAAAATCATCTAACATCATTTTGTAGTGGATTGGACAGCTTATACACTTTGTAATTTGTAGATTACTTTATATCTTAAGGCTGAAAGCAGTAGTATTAATTCAGTCATGTAATGAACCCTAGTTCTTTCTGACTGTAGATCCCTAAATCTATGAAGCTGACTACTGAAAACTTGTTCTGGGTTTTAATGATTTTGATGAAATAATGTATGCAATAAAATGCTGAAAATGAAAATATAAACCCTATTGCAGCAAATAGATAATTTTATTGATTCACTTTGAACACTTTTACAATAGGGCATACCCGAAATACAAACTTAAGATGAAGGAACCCTTTTTCTGGAACTCTGAAAATCCGATGAAGCACAAATTTGACCTCTGAATGAAGCCAACAGTGAGCACCTTCAATTGGTATTTCACAACCTCAGCATGCTGTTGCAATGAAGCAGCTACACTCTCCAATGCCGATACGCTGGCAGAAACCCTAGGGCTCCCTTCCCCAAATGCCAAAGAGAAAATCTTCAAACAAATATCAAATCTTGGATGATGAGAATGAGCTCCTAAGTCCCTTTTTATTCTTTTCTTGTGTGAGCTCAAAACATTTTCTTGGCCCATGTGGGACAAAACTTTATAATATTAAAGTGATTTTATTATTATAAATTTACTTTATAACTTTATAATAACATTAAAATATTTAATTAAATCACTTAAGTCACTTAAACTTTAATATCTCTTGAAATACTTGTCTGATTGCTATGCCGTTTGAGCCAGGAGTCGACTCACCCTGTTCTCCATGTGATCAGATGCCCGTTTAAAAATAAAAACCCTAAATAGTGACTTACTATAAATAGTAAGTTATGTGAAATTGAGTCAACCGAAGGCTAAGCTTGAACCCATACGAGGCGCTAAAGGAGAAAAACCACTGATCACTGCCAAAATGGACCCTCTAACCAGACATATTAGCCTACGAGGGCTAGGAATAGGCTAAATCCATCGAACTCTAATGCTTTGGAAATTGGGGACATTACAGTCCGCCCTCCCTGAAATTGCTTGTCCCCAAGCAATCTCTACTACAAAGAAACCCAACTCCTCGAAAGTCCAAAAAGAAAAACTGTGAAGTGTCCCATAGATCTCTAACTGTCTCCTGTAGCATCAACATAAACACAACTGCGCAAGCTTTCCCTGGATCCCAAACCCAAAATGAAGGTCTGTCATATCTGTCATCCTCAGACTTCCACTGCGCTCTACTGCCTCCAACTCCACCATTGAAATATTCTGAGCCAATTTTTTTTTTTTAATTTTTTCAAATTAACAGATTTCCAATTACAACAGTGCACCCGTTAAGGTTAGAGGAGAAAACCAAAACGTGCAAGAAAGCAACTCTAACCAGAATGGCACCGATGATGGTGAGCATTGGTCAGAGGGTCTTCTAGTCTAAATGCAGAAAAGAACTCAACGTCAAGTATGTGCTACCCAATCCAATGCGGAGTGAGGGGCGACCATATGACGGAGTGATTACAATAACACAACTTTGAAAGAGAAATGCTGAAGCTGAAAAAACACTCAACACCCAGAATGTGCTTGCTGACCCAAGATGGGAGAGTAGCTACCATAGGGCGGAGCTATAACTATCTTGACTAATACTGAAGATAAGAATGAGTATTACAAATCGAGACAAAGCAATTTTAAGAACACTGGTCAGTACTACTGCCAGTTTACAAAGATTATTATTGCCTGCAATGTCAAGATATCAGATGCTTATCAAATAATACATTCACAATGAATCAGCTACAATCTTTAAGCAATCACCGTGTCCAAACCACAAATCAGAAATGCAGATTTCGGTATTCTGTTTTTGACAGATCTGTACTTTTAAATGAGAAACCAGCAACTTACAAGATCAGAGTAAGGTTCATAACTTGCTCAATAAACACCCGATTGATATACCATAAAATGCAAAGCACTCTGGAGACCTAGGCGACCAAGATAGACCCTTGAAACTAAACCAAACACTGCAGATTTAATTAACACGAATCCCAATGCAGATCTCAATGGTACGGCCCCAACAGAAAATCGACCTCTCTTTACAAATACTAAACCTTGATAAAAAAATCTGAAACTACAACTAATGAATCGCCCTTAATAGACTAATGCAATGAAAGACTACCCAGAACTACTGTTTTTGTATTTTTTGAGATATGAACACACACGTGGATCTGCTGTATCTAAACAATGCAATTTCCAGAACTTGACTAATATGCAGAAAATAGAAATCTAAAGATTCGAAATGCAGATTACAATGCTCAATATTCAATAACTCACAAACTAGACTAAGAATCACCACTTGATGTTGTCTTGCAAACACGAAGCGATGCCCGAGCTAGGAGGCCTTCATTCCTCAAAGCGATCCCAGAGCCAATCCGGCAGCATAACAGTATAGTCGTCCAAAGATTCCAAAATGATGCTCAACTCCTTCCTTTTATAATTTTCCAATTGACCTCTCAAACCCTAAAATCCGCTTTTAGGTCAAAATCCACTCTCCTCAAGGATGGGCGTACCTTCTCTTCAAGTCTTAAGAAATGATATTTTAAATGAATATCAACATTGATAATTACGCCCCTCATAACATTGCTTTGACTTTGGGAAATATTAAAATAATCTTTTAATGAGGGCGCCACCCTCAAAGACCCCTTTTTAACACATCTTTAAGTCATTAATCTAGGCCCAAGGTCAACGTTAAAATATAATATTTAAACGTGCCTTTTTAATTAAATGACTTAGCTTATCCCTCCGGAGGTGCCCTGAAGCCAAGACTGAGCCAAACATCTGACCAAACTGAAGCAGGAAGTCAACCGAGCTGAACTCATCTGGAAAGCTGCCAAAAATAGAATTTACTAAAAATAGTAAATTCCCAAAAAGTGCTCTGAATGCCGAGATGAACATACCACTGCGAAGCCCTCTGAAAACCCAGAAGGAATCCGCCATTGAATCCACCATCTCTGAGCAATGACCTCCTCAAAATAGGAAACCCTAATTTTTTCCTAGCCTTCGGGTTTCAGGAAAAAGGCCAACGGTCACATGAATGATCAGGTTTGAGAAGGGGACATTACAGTCCGCCCTCCCCAAGATTGCTTGTCCTCAAGCAATCGCAAACTAGGATGCTGCAATATCTCATCACTTTCCCAAGTGGCATCCTCCATAGGCAAGTTCTTCCACTTTACCAAACATTCTCTGATAGTTCTATTCCCTCAAGGAACGTTCTCTGACATCAAGTATCTCCTCGGGAACTAGAACCAACTGTCCTTCTTCATCCAACGGTGGCAACTGTGAAGAAGCAACCACATTGTGTCCAAGTGCCTTCTTGAGGCGAGACACGTGGAAGACGTTATGCACTCTGCTATCTGAAGGTAGCTCTAATTCATAAGCTACTGCCCCAACCTTTCTGATGACCCTAAATGGCCCATAGAAGCGAGGTTTGAGCTTCTCGGCTCCACTCTTCTTGAGAGTAGACTGTCTATAAGGTTGTAAACGGAGATAGACCATATCCCCAACCTCAAAAGAACGCTCTACCCGCCTCTGATCAGCATACAACTTCTGCTGATTTTGTGCAATCTGCAAATTATCCTTCAAGGATCTCATTATGTCTTGACTATGCTGCAACAAATCCTTGGCTAAAGGTGCTTTGCTGTCACCAAACACCAAATCTGCAAAGCTGGGTGCTTCATACCCATAAAGTGCCAAGAAAGGAGACATTTTGATTGACATATGAAAAGTAGAGTTGTAGCAGTACTCGCCTATATGCAGCCACTTAACCCAAGCTTTCTGCTGTTCTGACACATAATTTCTCAAGTAGCCTTCCAACCACTTGTTCACCACTTCTGTCTGCCCATCAGTTTGGGGGTGATAACTCGTGCTTGGAGTGAGCACAGTACCACTCATTCTGAAAACTTCTTGCCAAAAGGTACTTAGGAACTTGCTGTCCCTATCACTTACAATATTCTTTGGCAACCCATGAAGCCTAAACACTTCTCGAAAAAACAAATCTGCAACTTGGGCTGCAGAAACAGTGCTGGTAATGGCAAAGAAATGAGCAAACTTGGTTAATCTGTCAACTACCACGTAAATGCAATCCTTCCCTTGGGCCTTGGGCAACCCAGTGATGAAATCCATTGAAATGCTTTCCCATTTTTGATTGGGAATTGGAAGTGGTTGCAGCAAACCGGCTGGCAATGTATGCTCATTTTTATTTGCTTGACAAACAGGACATTCCTGAATGTAGCGTTGAACCTCTCTCTTCAAACCTTTCCAAGAAAACCTTTCTCGGATCTGCCTATAGGTCTTGAAAAAGCCTTGGTGACCAGCAACTGGAATGTCATGAAAATTCAAAAGAATCTTCTTCTTGAGCTTAGAATCAGCCACTAGAAAGATTCTTCCCTTATAATGGATCAATCCCTCAACCACCTGGTACCTTTCATCATGGAAAGTACCTTCCAGAATGCTGGTTGCAAACTGATTTTTGGCATAATCAGCAAGCAACATGTCTCTCCAATCTGCAGTAAGCTCACACAATGAGCTAAGATGAGGCCTTCTGGAGAGAGCATCGGCCACGACATTATTTTTCCCTTTGACATATTCAATGTCAAAGTCGTAAGCTTGAAGCTTACTCACCCATTTCTGTTGCCTCTCATTTAGATCCTTCTGGTGCATAAAATGCTTGAGGCTATTGTGGTCAGTCTTAACCACGAATTTGTTCCCCACCAAGTACTGCCTGAACTTGGCTAATGCATGCATAATAGCAAGCATTTCTTTATCATAGATTGAGTATGTCCTCTCAACACCCCGTAACTTTCTACTTTCAAACACGATAGGGTGTTTGTCTTGCATCAGGACAGCCCCCACTCCTTCACCTGATGCATCACATTGCAGCTCGAATGGCTTGGAGAAATCCGGGATAGCCAAGACTGGGACACGAACTCATGATCTTCTTGAATTTATCAAAAACAATTTGAGCCTTTTCTGACCAAGCAAAGGCTCCCTTTTTGGTGAGATCAGTAAGGGGAGCAGCATTCTGTGAATACCCCTTTACGAATCTCCGATAAAAACCACAAAGACCCAAAAAACCTTTCAACTGGGTCAAGCTCTCAGGAGGTGGCCAATCAACTACTGCTTTGATTTTTTCTGGATCTACCTTCACTCCCTCAGCACTGATTATGTGGCCAAGGTACAGTAACTCCACCATTCCAAATTCACATTTGGAAGCTTTGGCAAATAAGCTCTCAGATTCCATGATACTAAGCACTTCCTCCAAGTGCTTGAGGTGATCCTCCCAAGTCTTGCTGTAGATCAGAATGTCATCAAAAAATATCAGCACAAACCTTCGTAACTGATTCTGGAAGACACGGTTCATGCAAGACTGAAAGGTAGCCGGAGCGTTAGTCAACCCAAATGGCATGACTAAGAATTCAAAATGGCCATAGTGGCATCTGAAAGCTGTCTTTTCCACATCTGATCCCCTCATTCGTATCTGATGGTAACCCGACCTCAGATCAATCTTCGAAAAGAACTTAGCCCCATGTAGCTCATCAATGAGCTCATCTATCCTGGGAATGGGGTATCTATTTTTGATGGTGCTTTGGTTCAAAGCACGATAGTCCACGCACATGCGCATGGTGCCATCCTTCTTTTTCACAAGAACCACTGCAGATGCAAAAGGGCTCTTGCTTGGGCGTATGAAACCCATCTCCAAAAGTTCCCGAATATTCTTCTCGATCTCATCCTTTTGTCTCTTCGGATACCGATATGGAGTTGTGATCACCGGTTTAGCCCCTTCCTTGAGCTCTATGATGTGTTCTGAACCTCGATCAGGAGGAGGTCCAGGAGGTAAATCAGCAAACACTTTACTCTTCTTGGTGAGTAAAGACTGAATATCTGGAGGATGCTCTATTTTCGTTTCAGCTGGACTAGCTGGAAGAATCATGCACTCCGCAGCCCACTCCACTTGATCATGACGTATCAACTTCGCCATCCTCTTGAATGACACAATCCGAGGGCCACCATTTGACATTCCTCTCAACACCACCTTCTTTCCATCGGATTGAAACTTCAACTCCATAGTTTGCAGATTTAGAGAGATCTCTCCAAGAGATCGCAGCCATTGAATGCCAAGGACAGCATCCGTATCTCCAATATTGACCACGTAGAAGTCATCCTTGACTTCGTAATTGCCCAATTGCATTGACATGTTTGGAATCCTCTTGGTGCATGAGATGTGAAACCCATCCGCAACCATAACTCTGAACCCTTCAAAGTCTTCTGTTTGCAATCCTTTCTTTGCCACCACAACTTCGTCTATGAAGTTATGTGTTGCTCCAGTGTCAATTAAAGCAACAATACGTTGCCCTTTGATCATCCCACGAACTTTAAAGGACTCATTCTTTTGGAAGCTCGAAAGTTGAGCCAATGTACCACCACTTTCTTTTTCACCTTCAGACTCTTCTGGAGTATTTTCTTCATCGCTGTCCTCAAAATCAGCTTGCTGATCAGAAAAATCAGAATTGCTTTCATCAGCTGTATAGAACTCAATTTGATGAATTTTAGCACCCTTTGGGCACACATGATCTTGGGACCATTTTTCCCAACAACGGAAACATAACCCCTTCCTTCGGAGTTCATTGATAGTCTCTGGATCCAATCTTGAGCCATGAGGTTTCTGTGGTTTAAACTCCTTATGGTGAGGCTTTTGATGAAACTTTTTCCCTCTATCCCCTTTGTGAAAGGCTGGTTTGGAATGGAACTTTGCTTTGGGAGCAGCCCACTCCATGTTTCTAGCTTTTTTCATTGCTTCTTGTAAGGACGGTGGATCAAAAGCTTTGATCCAACCCTTGAGTGGCTCCATCAATCCTTCAGTGAATAGGATCACTAATCTTCTCTCTGTGATTCCAGTGACCATAACTGAAAGTCTTTGAAACTCAGCTATGTAGGCATCAACAGTGCCATACTGTCTCAACTGTGCCAACTCCCTAAAATGCACTTCTGGGTCCTTCTTCTCGAACCTCTCAATGAGTCTATTGGTGAACTCATCGTAGCTAGTGATAGACCCATGACCTAAGGTGACTAGGCCATGGTACCACCACTCATGCGCCACCCCATCTAGGTGTAGCGTAGCGAATCTAATCGCTTCTTCTTCAGCCATTGGCCTAAGAGCCAAGTAGTTGTCTAGTTTTTGTAACCAAGCTCGAGCAGAATTATTATCGCTTCCATCAAAATGGGCAAGCGTAACCTTGTTGAGAGCTTGATTCCAGTCTCCTTGTGCTGGGGTTCTTCTTTGATCATAATTTCTCCCTTGGCCTCTATCCTTCCTTCTATACTCCATGTAATCATTGAAGGACATGTCAAGTTTGACCTCATCAGGAAGGGTGTCATACTCCGTACGGCCTATCCTCACCCTCTCCAAAGACGAAACATTTTCTTCGGGGTCAGGCTGTGGGTTAGCTGGTGCCAAAAACGTGGGTTTGAATGGTCTAGCAGAAATGTAAGTGTTGCTCCCTGAAGGCTGGGCAACACGACCATTGTGCTGGTTGGAAGCACTGTGCTCCCCGGCATGCCCTGTATTGTTTTGTGGAGTATTGGGACCCAATCTCCCCAACATGAGAGAAAACATATCCAACAAAGCATCCATCTTCTTATCTAGTCCTTGACCTAGATTGGCTGAATTGTCTATACCTTTCCCACTGTCACCTCTGTTGCCAGAACTTCTTTCATTATCCCCCATTTCTGTTTCTTGTGAAGGCTCCCAATTAGCCCTCAAAATCTCTGAAGCTGTTTGACCTTCTGGGGCTTGATGCAACTGTGACTGAACTGTGCCTCTCTTGTATACTCTTGCCAAATACCTCTGTTCTCTGTCACTCATAGAAAGCTGATTTCACAGGATGGCAGGATACGTGGCTCTGATACCACTGAAATATTCCGAGCCAAATTTTTTATTTTTTTAAATTAACAGATTTCCAATTACAACAGTGCACCCGTTAAGGTTAGAGGAGAAAACCAAAACGTGCAAGAAAGCAACTCTAACCAGAATGGCACCGATGATGGTGAGCATTGGTCAGAGGGTCTTCTAGTCTGAATGCAGAAAAGAACTCAACGTCAAGTATGTGCTACCCAATCCAATGCAGAGTGAGGGGCGACCATATGACGGAGTGATTACAATAACACAACTTTGAAAGAGAAATGCTGAAGCTGAAAAAACACTCAACACCCAGAATGTGCTTGCTGACCCAAGATGGGAGAGTAGCTACCATAGGGCGGAGCTATAACTATCTTGACTAATACTGAAGATAAGAATGAGTATTACAAATCGAGACAAAGCAATTTTAAGAACACTGGTCAGTACTACTGCCAGTTTACAAAGATTATTATTGCCTGCAATGTCAAGATATCAGATGCTTATCAAATAATACATTCACAATGAATCAGCTACAATCTTTAAGCAATCACCGTGTCCAAACCACAAATCAGAAATGCAGATTTCGGTATTCTGTTTTTGACAGATCTGTACTTTTAAATGAGAAACCAGCAACTTACAAGATCAGAGTAAGGTTCATAACTTGCTCAATAAACACCCGATTGATATACCATAAAATGCAAAGCACTCTGGAGACCTAGGCGACCAAGATAGACCCTTGAAACTAAACCAAACACTGCAGATTTAATTAACACGAATCCCAATGCAGATCTCAATGGTACGGCCCCAACAGAAAATCGACCTCTCTTTACAAATACTAAACCTTGATAAAAAAATCTGAAACTACAACTAATGAATCGCCCTTAATAGACTAATGCAATGAAAGACTACCCAGAACTACTGTTTTTGTATTTTTTGAGATATGAACACAAACGTGGATCTGCTGTATCTAAACAATGCAATTTCCAGAACTTGACTAATATGCAGAAAACAAGAAATCTAAAGATTCGAAATGCAGATTACAATGCTCAATATTCAATAACTCACAAACTAGACTAAGAATCACCACTTGATGTTGTCTTGCAAACACGAAGCAATGCCCGAGCTAGGAGGCCTTCATTCCTCAAAGCGATTCCAGAGCCAATCCGGCAGCATAACAGTATAGTCGTCCAAAGATGCCAAAATGATGCTCAACTCCTTCCTTTTATAATTTTCCAATTGACCTCTCAAACCCTAAAATCCGCTTTTAGGTCAAAATCCACTCTCCTCAAGGATGGGCGTACCTTCTCTTCAAGTCTTAAGAAATGATATTTTAAATGAATATCAACATTGATAATTACGCCCCTCATAACATTGCTTTGACTTTGGGAAATATTAAAATAATCTTTTAATGAGGGCGCCACCCTCAAAGACCCCTTTTTAACACATCTTTAAGTCATTAATCTAGGCCCAAGGTCAACGTTAAAATATAATATTTAAACGTGCCTTTTTAATTAAATGACTTAGCTTATCCCTCCGGAGGTGCCCTGAAGCCAAGACTGAGCCAAACATCTGACCAAACTGAAGTAGGAAGTCAACCGAGCTGAACTCATCTGGAAAGCTGCCAAAAATAGAATTTACTAAAAATAGTAAATTCCCAAAAAGTGCTCTGAATGCCGAGATGAACATACCACTGCGAAGCCCTCTGAAAACCCAGAAGGAATCCGCCATTGAATCCACCATCTCTGAGCAATGACCTCCTCAAAAATAGGAAACCCTAATTTTACCTTCCGACTAGCCTTCGCGTTTCCAGAAAAAAGGCCAACGGTCACATGAATGATCAGGTTTGAGAAGGGGACATTACAACCATGCTGAAAGTGGTGAAGTAACCCAATGGGACCCATCCAATACTTAAAGCCCAACCTGCCACCACCTGGATCCCAATACAATCTGAACTCACATCCATCTGTAATGTGGAGACAAAAACATCTAGAAGTATCTGCTATACCAAATCTCTCTTTGTCCTTTGTTAAACCTCCATGGATGTGATAACTAGCCAAGCCATCATGCCAACTGACACCATAGTCACTATGTAACATAGAAGTAGCAAACCCTGTCAGATACATAATTGCATGATGGATAACTAACTCTTGTCCCTGCAAGTAATCCCCCACAAACAACTGAGTCGAGTACTCGTAGCCACTAATCCCATCTTCTAAGGATGACAAACTCCCATCCCACAATAGATGGTATAATCCCAAAGATAATCCACATCGATGCATCATCAAGTCCTCCGCGTGTGGATCAAAAGAAAAATGATGAGCACTCCTCATTGTGTAGTTGCGATAGAATACTCCAACCTTGGTGAATGGCTCATCACTAGTAATACTGGAATTAGGCAACTGATCACTCTAACCCTGAGACATGACAAGCAAGCATCCAAAATCAGCTGCATGGGATGAGGTAACAGATTTGCTTCCAGGAGAGGGAAACAAATCAACATGAGAATCATACTCCCAACCAGATGACACTCTGCGAGTCCCCTATGAAGACGATTTAGTAGCATCGTGTACTAACACACAACTCTCTGGAGAATCCACCACAGCCATACAAGAGCTATCAGCTATCTGACCTGCATCATCTGTCATAGTATTGACCACAAGTGAGCCTAATGTAACATGTGGTTTTCTGCTGCTCTCAACCAAAGTACTCGTCCCAACTGAGACAATTGCACCTATATCCGTGATAGATGTGACCACATCCTCACTACAAGCCGTGGATATAAGATCCTCACCAAGTGCCACTGTATGTAACTATACTGTATTTGTAGCTGGTGGAGACTATGCCAAATTCAACTCCACGGTAAGCTCCTCCAACCATGACTATGACTCCTGAAGGGCCAACTGGGCACTCTGCAATGAGTCCATAGTCACCTCAAGCTCATGAGTGAGCTCGTCAACCTCCTCCTCCTTCCCCTTCAGTGCATCATAACAAATACAATCCCACTCGAGAAGAAAGTCCCTATTAGCAAGTAGTCACAAGTAATTGTTTTTCATTATTCCAATAGCTTCTCGAAGTGCATGGAACTCTACTAGGGAGAGGCTACTATCACCGTGCTCATCTGACATAGGAGCACTCCAACCATAGGTCTCTAACATCTATCTAGCAACATCAAAATGCTCCAAAGCTGTAACAATCATATCATCACTAACCTTCAACTGCCCCGCCAGATGATGATACCCCTGTGACTCATCATTTCCGCCCAAATCTGCACTATAGTAAGAGGCTGAATCCTCATCACTCACGTCATGATCAACAACATCATGTGTGCTATCATTAGTGCACACATCAACAACTAAGGTATTGCTGCTATGTACCTCAAAGGATGGCCCAACTGATAAAGTAGAGGCTACTGATATGACAATATCTTTGCACACTTCCACTTCCAATGTAACTATATCACCATCCAACTCACGATCCTGGGATTCTATGCCAGCACATGAATCTTCAAACTTGTTCTCTAAGGTCTGATCTGGAAAATTAGATTCATCATGACATGAATCCACATCAAATACTGCACCATTAGTACCCAAATCTTGAGTACATTCTTGTGACAACTCAACAGAATCATTTTACACATGTGCAATCACTGCTATCTCATGTTGTAGCAAAGTTTTATCACTATTGTCATTAAAATCAGAATTGTTAGCAATGTTGATCACAACTTCTAGAATGCTGTTATGTGTAGATTCCCTAGGATCAGCTGTATGCTGGTCACCAACCACTGAAAACTCATTGTAGAGGTTTCTAGATATTGTAATGATCCGACCAAATTTTTTCAATTTTTTTTATAGCAATTACAATGCAACACACACCCGTTAAGGTTAGCTCTAAAACCAAAACGATGCGGAAAGTAACTCTAACTAGGAATGTGCACTAGGATCCCCAAGTTGGGAAAGGTACTAACATATGGTCAGAGGGTTCTGAACTAAAAGTAACTCTAACCAAGAATGCGCCCTAAGACCTAAGGTGGGAGGAGGGGCGAGCATATGGTCAGAGGATCCCTATGAGCTAGCTGATCAGAAAGTAACTCTAACCAATAATGCGCCCTAAGACCCGATGTGGGAGGAGGGGCGAGTATATGGTCAGAGGATCCATGAAATGCAGTGACGGCTCAACCGATCAGCAACATGATATTACAATGCAAATTCAGAAAGTAAATAGGCGGCAAGCCAGCCTCTTCCACTTATTCAGCGGGTAGTACAATAAGTAAGTGAAAGAGAGAAATGAGAATGCTGATGGTACTACTAATCAACTTACAATATGATAGAATGCCTGCCAAAATCCCAATATTAGAAGTTCTCCAATGCTGCAATAATGTATATGATCTTCTCAATGCTTAACAAGACTCTCTAGACACAAACCCCTCACAAAAATGCATTTATCTAAGTCTGATATGACAGACCAACAACTAAAATGTAGTAACCAACAATACAACAACTCTCTAAAATGCACATAAATCACTCCCCACACACCCAAAACTCATGAAACGAAGTGCAATAGACTCTAGTGATAATGGCGCCCAAATCCCAATCAAGAAACACAACCAACAGTCCTTTATTATTTTTCTTGCACACTTCCCAATGTCTTGTTGTGACGTTTTTCACACATCGCCCCATTGCAAATGGGGACCCCCTAATTTTGGCTTTGCTTTTGGTTTGGGGTTGGTTTGTTTTTGCTGTTGTCTCTCTCTCGTTCTGTCTGTCTTTTCGGGGACGTTCTCGTCCGTGAGCTTTAACATGAAATTTGGCCAAGTCTGGAATTAGGGTTTTGTGTCTTTTGGTCAGTTCAGGGTTGAGTAAAGTGAATAAATTGAAAACCAAGCTTAACATTGTTGTCAGTGTGCTTCCAGCAGCTCTCAGCAAATTTTCATCAGATTCGGAGATACTTACTATTTTTAGTAAGTGTGAAATTCCAGGCAATTTGTCAGCATTTTTGAGATTCCGATCATCACACGGCATTCAGAGTATATCAGACTGCTTGCATGCCAAATTTGAGCAAAAACGGACAACTTACTATTTTTAGCAGTCCGGCTTCCGAGGCAGATGTCAGGGTCCAGATGCAAAGTTTTTCTTTGCATGTCTGGATATTCCTTCTGGGTTTTTCAAGACCTTCGCGATGACGTAACATGCAAGCCAAGATGATCACTTTCAGGATTCAGCCTTCCGAGGCTATTTTTAGGGTTTGCATGTTGAGGTTTCTTTTGCATGTCAGGTGATTCCTGATGGGTTTTTCGAGAGCTTCGCGATGGTGTGACATGCAAACGAGGATTCTCACTCAGTAAGGAACTTGCTATTTTTAGTAGGTATGTCCCGGCAGCCGCCACCCAGCAGTTCAGATTCACGAGCTGATTGCAATGCCACAGAAACGAAGACAAACGGAGATCTTTTGATACGCATGCAGTGCAAGTTAGGGTTTCGGCAGACCTAAAATAGGCATCAAAAGTCAAAATCTTCAAAATCCGATGTAAACCACTCGTCGATCCTTGAGGCTACTCTGGCGGTGAAATTTCAGGTCAAGCGAGCACTTACTATTTATAGTAAGTCAATTGGAAACATGCTAAAAATAGTAAATCAAGTGCATGCGTCAGTGTCAGCCAGCAGGTCACGTGGTGAGGGGCGCCTCATCCAAATTTCAACTCGATCGGAGCTTGGGAGCTATCAAAAACATGAGCTTACTATTTATAGTAAGCCACCTTCAAAAACAGGCTATAAATAGCAGGTGACTAAAAGTGGCAGTATTGATGAGATTGATAAAGTTGTGAGGATGCTACGTTCAAAATTTCAAGTTGATCCAATCTTCAGAAGTGCAAAAATGAGAAGGTTTACTATAAATAGCAGGGTATGAGAAGCTGGCAAGGACGAAAAAAAAAAAAATGGCTAAGTCTGGAACTTCATCCAGTTGCTATGACAAAATGCGCCCATCTCAGCTGGAGGTCATGAAATTTCTCTAAGTGTTGAACTTCGTCCTGTTCAGGGGGCAAAATGCGCCCAAGATAAAAAAAAAAAGTCAAAGAGAAGTCAAAGCTTTCTATCCTGCTCATGCCTTGAAATGCGCCCAAAGGAGAATGGAGAGTTTAAAAAAAAAAAATTCTAAGGCACAAGCTCGTCCTGCTCTCATGGCAAAATGCGCCCACATGCTAGTAAGAGGCCCAAAAAAATTCTAAGTTAAAAATATCCTCCTCCACTAGTAAAATGCGCCCAAGCACAAGTGGTCAATGAAAGTCAGCACCTTTCATCCTGAGGACATGTCTAAATGCGCCCAAGGGAAGCTCATGGAAGTTGAAAAATTTGCTAAGTGTTTGATATCCACTTGCCACCCCTAAATGCGCCCATCCTCCTCCTATCCTCATATGCGCCCATGATGCAAAGGCAAGTCAATGGCGTTATAAATTCATCCTTTACCCCATGCTAAATGCGCCCAAATGAGGGCATGTCAAGACAAAAATGTGATTAAGGCGTAGCCAAGCTGGTCAACATTCTTCTCTCTCCTTTGAATGCGCCCAAGTAAGGGCATGTAAAGACAAAACACTCATGCAAAATTCGAATTCATGCAAGGAGGAAAAGGACAAAGGTATTCATGCAAATTTGGAAGAGGACAAAGGCATTGAAAGCCATGTAATGATAAATTCAAGGGTGGCGTTTAAAGTTTATCCTCCTCCAAGTATGAAATGCGCCCAAGTTAGGAGGAATTGCTAAAATATTCTAAGTGAGAATTTCATCCTTCCACACATGTGAAATGCGCCCTCACTTCAACAAGAGAAAGTCAAAGAAGTGAACAAGAATATCCTATTCAAAGTAAGGCGTTGGGAAAATATTTTCTTCATGACATACAAGTGTGCTAGGCGCCAAGTTATAAGGTGTTGGAAAAAAAAATCCCAAGACGTGTGAAGTGTGAAGATAAAATGCCAGGCGCCTAAAGTTGAAAAGTGTTGAGGATTTTCCAAGGGCGTTGGAATTTTTAATAAAATTGCCTTGCAAGTGTGGAGCTAAATCAAGTGTGCCAGGCGTGAAAGAAAATTTTCTAAGTAAGTTGACGAAGTTAAACTTTCTCTCGCAGGCGAGATGAAGGAAGTTGAATAAAATTTCCTAGGGCAAAATTTTCAAAGTTTTTCGAGATGATTTAAAAATTTTCTAAGGCATGAAGTATTCCCTTCCTCTAGAAAATATGCCTAAGTCTGGCGGGATGGTGAATTTTCCCGAGGTCAGGGTGAATTTTGCCAGTGATGAAGTCAAAAGATGTTGGCAGTGCAGGAATAAAATTTTCCAAGTCAGAGCAACAAGAAATTCTCAGAGGGGATCGAAGAACGAGAATAAATTTCACAGGGAAATTATCTTTCTAAGGTCCAAAATTCAAGAAAATTAAATGAACCCGTTCGTTGTGCACCCATGGGTTCGATACGTTCTGGAGAAAATTTTCTTCTGGGTATTGAAGATTGTCGATGAGGAGTTGATTTTAAAGCCTTCCATGCTTCGCTGCGGCCTTCAGGATGGATATTTTTGATGGGCGCCAGGTTGATGAATTTCCTAAGGGAGATGTGAAAATTTTCTAAGGCAAAAATGTGATTTCAAGGTGAAATCCTCCAGACGATGAATTTGAAAGGAACTGCCTGGGTGAATTTTCCCAAGCTCTTCGGGAAGATAGTTTTCTTGAGCCAGAGATGAATAAAATCAAGCTTGTCAGAGCTCCAGCAGGTGAATGAATTTCTCAAAGATGATACGCCCTTGAAGAGGGTGGATTGAAAATTTGGCTAAGGCATGAAGAATTTGAATGCGAAGTTGGCTGCTGGAGGCGATGAACGTGAAAATCAGGTAAGTAAGTTAAGCTTACATTATGAAGTGTTCTAATGCTTCTCTCCTTGCTTGTTTTGCAGGAGGAACGTCGAGATCAAGTGGTGATGACTTGAAGTGGAAGCACGATGAAGATGAGTTTCAATCTCGAAGGAGGAAAATTTGCAAGAAAATGGCCAAGTGTTGAAGAAACATTTTCAAGACTCAAAGTAAAGAAGAATGAAGACCCTCAAGTGGAAGAAATCAAAGAACAACGCCAAGAAAGAAGATCGAGAACAGTGTGAACGCGTCTACAAATGGAATCTTCTAGAAGGATGATGGTGGACATTATGGCGCATTTATTACCCCACTCTCCTCTGTGGCGGTTTTTAGGGCAATATTATTTAGGGCTGAGGTGGCACAATTCTGGCCACTCTATTGATTGTAACCCTAGCCGTCTTTTGGGACTTGGCTAGCTATAAAAGGGGGAGTCCCCCTCATTTTTAACTCATTAGAAAGTAGACAGTAGAGAGGATCAGGGTAGAATTAGAGTAGAGGGACAACTTAGAGTAGCTTAGAAGTAGATTGATAGTGTAGTTTGGAGAAGAAAGAAAGTTTTCCCTTTGAAAACTTTTGAGGAAATTGTTGTGTAACACATTTTATGATAATAGATCTTTTCATTGATGATGGAATTCGTCTTGTCATGAAATGCTAGCAAGGTTTCTTCTTCCTTTCGTATCCAAGTAGCTTAAATTCATGCAAGTAGCTTACTTTGGTGTGTGGTGTTTTATTGAGATAGCTTCGTTTTATTCCATACCACTAGCGGCTTGTTGATGATAAGTCTGCCTTGCGTGGTCAACTGGACATTATCTTGTGTTTAACTTCGGTTGTGATTTATATGCTTATATGCGTCGTTGTGATGGTGTATGCATGTTAAGTCATAATTTGAACATCTTTTGCTATTTCCCTTGAAGATTGCACCGATTTTACTGAGGCTGTCCGACGGAGGCTAGGTGAAATTGGTTGAAGTCTATTGAAGTGAAGCTCCACATATCCTGCATTTAGAATAGAACATAAACTTCTTAGGCCCTACACCCTTTTCAATTCAGTACTTGCTGGTTAGAATAGGAAACCCGCACTTCATAGATAAATCTTTCGAGCATTTGAATCCCTTTCTCCACTGCCGAACAATTCTGTAAGTCACCTTGAAATACCAGCAAATCACATCGAGCCAAACTGAGCCTATTCGCACTGAAGGAACCTTGGAGTTGAACGCATGAACTTTCTTGCAATCTTAGCATGCGGAATACTTTGATCAAGAGAGGATAGGGTAGCCGTTGGCAACTTTATTCTGCGTTGGTGCAGTCACGAAAAACACATCAACAGAATTGGCGCTAGAAGGAGGGCGAGCTTCGAATTGTTCCAGAGGCTGGAAGGGACCAGTATGAGCTTTGAAGTTGCAAATCAGAGATATGTTAGATCTCTCTTATGTCAAAAAATCCAAAAAAAGTGAAAAGTTAAAAAAATACAAAAAAATCAAAAAATGGAAAATCAAAAAAGAAATTTCTCGATGGATGGGCATATTTCTTGCTCTCAAGACAATCCTACAGACATTGCTCAAATTCATGAAAGATTGAATGCACAGCTATGGCCCGATAATTTGTCTAAGTTTTCTTTACCAGGAAAGTGTCAAATTCATGAGACTTCCCAGCACGAAGAAATCAGTTGCTTGACATTCCTCTCAAGGGTAGAGCTTGTTCTCCAAGAAAAGATTTTCTTCTGGGATGTTCCCAAGCCAGGGGTATTGGATGTAGAACCTGATGATTATAGCCGTCCAGAAGTGGTGAATGAAGCTTTCGCAAGATTCATACTTAGGATCCAAGGTCAGATGGAACTTGGCAATGATCCCTTGAAAAGTGTTTTGCTCCCTCGTTGGTGTCGAATTCACAATGCGCCTCATCCAGAGTTCACTTGCACAACATGTGAACTAGCCATCAACTTCGCCAGAAGTCGCCTCGGATTACCAACGCTACCATATGGATTATTCAAAGACAAAAGATGGATTGAATATGCCACGCAAACATTTTTAGCACCAAATGAAGAATGTACCTCAACATTGTCTAACAACAAGGAGAATGAGTCACAACAAGATGATGTGATCGAGCTTAGGGAGCAAGTAGATGAAGATTGTTCCTACATCATGTTAGAACAAGAGGCTATTGGAGCAAGGATCAAAGAAGCAATGGAATATATCCAAGGGAGAGAAACCACCCAAGGCAGCTGTCAGCACATGGAAGAGAGTGAATGCACAAGATTGCAAGCTATTGAAGACCATCAAGTGCCAGAAGTGGACTTAGCTCGAAGTAGAGATGGAGGAGAACGTGGCGAAGAGGGAAGTGATTCCAATACACTTCAAGAAGGGATACTCCTTGATGAAAGAATTCAATCATGCATGAGTGAGATGGAAGAAATGATAAGCAGCTTAAGGCAAGATGATGTGTTTGACGATCAATGGGCTACCAAGATGGAGGCAAAATATGAAGGGAACTTCGCGTCAGTACTTGATCCGTTATTCACAGTCATGGAAGAGTTGCTTGATGAAATTGAAACAAATGAAATACTGCTTGGTAAAGAGATGGAAAGTGAAGAGCAATTCGGGTTGGGGCTTGAGCCATTGTTAGGTATTCAAAAGGAGCCAGCGCATGAAGTAATCCAAGTTTCCAAGTGCTCTTTCGAACTGATTTCCCGCCCCACTCCTCCCAGTTTGGATCATCCACACGTTTTGGATGCAAGTGGTATGGTTCACCATCAACTTCGGCCTCCTGATGAAGCAGTGGATGACAGGCAAGAATGCATGCCAGCGAATGAAGACCACCAGGTTGTATCTTTCCCTACTGTTGGCTACCAAGAATATCATTTTGATTATGGAGATTTAGGAAAGAAAACTTGTTTATGGATTGATCATGGTCCGGATGAGTTGCCTCAATTGCTAATCTTTCCTGAAGTTTTGCCTGAATTTCAGATTTGTCCTTTGGGAGAATATTTTTCTGAGTTTAAAGACAAGTTTGCAAAACTTCGTACTATGACTACTACTTTGTTGTTACTGCACATCCTAAGAAATCATGCTAGGAGTTGTATGTACTTAGGTCTTTTGATTGTTGTTCGCTTAAAGTTTTTGTTTTTGTTTAGATTAGTTGTCTTGCTTTCATAGTTTAGTTGTTGCTTTCAATAAAAGGGGATCCCATTTGTGAAGGGGGTGTTGTGTTCAAAACAATATTGGTCCATTTCTTAGATAATTATTCAGGAAGTGCTTTAGAATCCGAGGTTGTTCTTTCAAGTCTTATCATTTGGTTAGGTTCTGTACTTGACTCAGAAGGGAATCATCCATTGTGTCTTGACACCAAGTCTCATGATTGCTATATTTTACACACATGGTTAATTGCTCTAAGTCATTGAGGTTTCTTGGGAAAAGTCTTGGCGGGTGAAAATCTTACATCTTGCTTCCGCATTAATCGCAATTCTCAAACCTTATTGGAGGTTTCATTGCCCGCCGCCCAATCGCGACAATAACTGATGTTAGAAACTCCAAACAATAGAGGAAAGCAGTGCTTAAAAAAGAAAAATCTGAAAAAGAAAAGAAAGAAAATAAACAATGAAAGCGGAAAGAAAAATATTATGAAATATTGGTCTGAATATGCGCAGTAACTCCAATCGGCTATGGACCCGGGCCGGGCAAGTGGAGCAATATTCAGAGAATTGTAGCTTGCATAACCTCACGGCATATGGACTGACCGCAATGGTAGCCGTCCCGATGCTTTGGAGTTGGCAGATATTTATTTAACTTGCTGGGACAGGATTCTAGGAGCTTCAATGGTCTTTTGAGTTGGAACAAACTCATATGCACACACTTGTAATCAAAAGATGAGGTGCCTTGATCCAATTTAGGATTTTTCTTCCCTTTTAAGCATATCCCCTAGCCAGTTGATGGGTTGGAAAGATTATCCAAGGGTTCTAAGTATGGAATGGGTTTTGTCTTTGAAATGTTCAGGAACATTTATTCGGGTTGGGGCTAATGTTGTGACGTTTTTCACAAATCGCCCCATTGCAAATGGGGACCCCCCTATTTTGGCTTTGCTTTTGGTTTGATGTTGGTTTGTTTTGTCATGGCCCTCTCCTCGCCTCTCGGTCATTTTCGGACGCTCAAGCCCGTGAGCTTTAATATGAAATTTGGCCAAGTCCGGGAAATTAGGGTTTTGTGTCTTTTGGTCGGGCCTGTGGTTGAGGCGTAACAAATTGAAACCAAGCTACCGATTGTTGTTGCGCTTCCAAAGAGCTCTCAAAGAAATTTTCATCGATTCCCAGATACTACTATTTTAGTGCGGAAATTCCGCAATTTGTCGCGATGGAGATCTCGGATCACCACCCAAGATTCGATTATATCGCGCACGCTGCAGCTAAATTTGAGCAAAAACGACAACTTTACTATTTTAGCGCGTTCACCGAGGCGATGTCAAGGTCCGACGAGTTTTTCTTCAGACCCGATATTCCTTCTCCGGTTTTTCAAGATCTTCGGCGATGACGTAACATGCCGGTGATGATCACTTCGTGATTCACCTTCCGCTATTTTAGGGTCGTATGTCGGTGTTTCTTTTGCATGTCGCGATTCCTCGATGGGTTTTTCGAGTCGCATGGTGTGACATGCAAACGGCGATTCTCATCAAGAAGGAACTTACTATTTTAGTTATGATGTCCCGACACCACCCACAGCCGTGATTCACGAAATGGACAAAGGTAAATGCCACGCACGAAGACAAACGGAGATCTTGGATACGCATGCAAAGGCAAGTTAGGTTTCCAGCCCGAGCTCAAAAGAAATCAAAAAGTCAAAATCTTTCAAAATCCGATGTGTAAACCACCGCGACGTCATTCTTCGTGCTATTCGGCTGTGAAATTTCAAAATAAAACTAGAAAGAATCTTACCATTTATCTTTCTAAGGTCCAAAATTCAAGAAAATTAAATGAACCCGTTCGTTGTGCACCCATGGGTTCGATACGTTCTGGAGAAAATTTTCTTCTGGGTATTGAAGATTGTCGATGAGGAGTTGATTTTAAAGCCTTCCATGCTTCGCTGCGGCCTTCAGGATGGATATTTTTGATGGGCGCCAGGTTGATGAATTTCCTAAGGGAGATGTGAAAATTTTCTAAGGCAAAAATGTGATTTCAAGGTGAAATCCTCCAGACGATGAATTTGAAAGGAACTGCCTGGGTGAATTTTCCCAAGCTCTTCGGGAAGATAGTTTTCTTGAGCCAGAGATGAATAAAATCAAGCTTGTCAGAGCTCCAGCAGGTGAATGAATTTCTCAAAGATGATACGCCCTTGAAGAGGGTGGATTGAAAATTTGGCTAAGGCATGAAGAATTTGAACGCGAAGTTGGCTGCTGGAGGCAATGAACGTGAAAATCAGGTAAGTTAAGATTACATTATGAAGTGTTCTAATGCTTTTCTCCTCGCTTGTTTTGCAGGAGGAATGTCGAGGCCGGAGCACGATGTCTGGAAGTGGTGAAGCACGATGAAGATGAGTTTCAATCTCGGCGAGGAAAATTTGCAAGAAAATGGCCAAGTGTTGAAGAAACATTTTCAAGACTCAAAGTAAAGAAGAATGAAGACCCTCAAGTGGAAGAAATCAAAGAACAACGCCAAGAAAGAAGATCGAGAACAGTGTGAACGTGTCTACAAATGGAATCTTCTAGAAGGATGATGGTGGACATTATGGCGCATTTATTACCCCACTCTCCTCGGTGGCGGGTTTTAGGGCAATATTATTTAGGGCTGAGGTGGCACGATTCTGGCCACTCTATTGATTGTAACCCTAGCCGTCTTTTGGGACTTGGCTAGCTATATAAAGGGGGAGTCCCCCTCATTTGTAATTCATTAGAAAGTAGACAGTAGAGAGGATCAGGGTAGAATTAGAGTAGAGGGACAACTTAGAGTAGCTTAGAAGTAGATTGATAGTGTAGTTTGGAGAAGAAAGAAAGTTTTCCCTTTGAAAACTTTTGAGGAAATTGTTGTGTAACACATTTTATGATAATAGATCTTTTCATTGATGATGGAATTCGTCTTGTCATGAAATGCTAGCAAGGTTTCTTCTTCCTTTCGTATCCAAGTAGCTTAATTCATGCAAATAGCTTACTTCGGGGTGTGGTGTTTTATTGAGATAGCTTCGTTTTATTCCATACCACTAGCGGCTTGTTGATGATAAGTCTGCCTTGCGTGGTCAATCGACATTATCTTAGGTTTAACTTCTGTATTGTGATTTATATGCTTATTTTGTGATGGTGTATGCATGTTAAGTCATAATTTGAACATCTTTTGCTATTTCCCTTGAAGAAGATTTCCGTAACCGCATTTTGTCGAGGCCGGCCCGACTAGAGGCTAGGAAATTTGGTTGGAAGTCTATTAAAGGAAGCTCCATATTATCCCGCGATTTAGAATAGAACATAAACTTCTTAGGCCCTACACCCTTTCAATTCAAGATTTGCTAGTTAGAATAGGAAACCCGCGAGACTTCATAGATAAATCTTTCGAAAGCATTTGAATCCTTTTCCATCACAACAATTCTGTAGAAGTCCCTAATACCGCCAAAGAAATCACATCGAGCCAAACTGAGCCTATTCGCACTGAAGGAACCTTGGAGTTGAACGCATGAACTTTCTTGCAATCTTAGCATGCGGAATACTTTGATCAAGAGAGGATAGGGTAGCCGTTGGCAACTTTATTCTGCGTTGGTGCGGTCACGAAAAACACATCAACATGTCTCTAGAGATGGTACGGCCCTAAGAAGGGCGATTTGTTGTAGGAAAAATCAAGGAAGCCTCCAAAAAATCTGCAAACTTGCACAAAGGGTCGCTCCAAGCAGTTAGACACAAAGATGCAATACCCAGAACGAATATATTTTTATTTTTTGATCTGTGAATGAAACTTGCAATCGGCTACATACAACCAGCAACACTAAAACTTCACTAACATGCTAGAAAATGAACTACAAATGCAAGAAACCCAACTACAAATGCAAAGGACTCAATTACAAACTATTATCTCAACTAGTTGCTATCTCTCAACCAAAAAGATGAGAAAAATGCTAGGAGGTATGCTTTCCTCGAAGCGTGTGCTTGAAAACAATCCAGTAGCATAACGGTATGGTAGACAAGAGATAAAGAAATGAAGAGAAGAGGTCTCCTTATGTAGACTTGCAAAGCATCTTCCAGAAGCATCTAGAAGGGCGCCCAAACTAGTCAAAGCATTATTCAAATTTGAGTTGACTCCTCATCCCTCTAAAGTGGCGTCCTAAAGCAATAAGGCACTTTTCTTTAATTTAAAATTATCTTCTCTTCACAAGTTGGCATCCACCTTCAAGAGCAATATTTGACCCTTAGAAAATATTAAATTTCCCCCTGATGATGCGTCCTCCCATGAGGTCCCCCTTTTCAGAACAACTTAAAGTCATGAAGCTAGGCCAAGGGGTCATAACATTAAAATATAATATTATTTAAATTAAATTAACTTATCTCTCCAGAAAATGCATCCAAAGGCCAAAAATCACAATACCAGCTGAATTGGCTGAAGGAGAGAGCCAATTGCACTGAAGCCAACAGGACCACTGCCAGAAATGGAATTTACTAAAAATAGCAAATTCCCAAAGTTGCTCGAAACACCATGCATGCTATACCATTGCAAAGCTCTCTGAAAACCCAGAAAGAATTCGCAATCCAATCTCCAAAATTCAAGCAACAACCTCCTCAAAAATAGGAAACCCTAATTTTCACCCTCCGAGTAGCCTACGGGTCTCCAGAATAGGCCAACGGTCAACTGAATTGATCACAATTGAGAAGGGGACATTACAAATACCTCATTTGTAGAGACCTCATGTTCTGACTCAGATTCTTCATAATTTCTTTGCTGGTGGGAAATTTCAGATTCTGAATCCTCATAGGGTGCCCACATTATTCTATTCGCCTTGCCCTTAGGTCTCAAAAGGCAATCATGGTTTTCATTGTAAGGCCCCTTGCAATAGAAACACAACTTTTTTTTGTTTTGTGACGAGCTTCGTCTTGAAATGGAATCTTCAGATTGCTGCAAGCTACGAGCTAATCTTTGTTGTGAAGGCATAGGTTTTCACTGAATATTATTTAAGGAGCTCTCAACACTTAGCTGCTGACATTTATTTGATTTGCTTCTTTGCTTGTTATAATCCATCCGATGCTCCATATATTGCTCGAAGTCTAGATGACCTTTGACCTTATCTGGAAATGCTATATATTCCTCATAAGCAACCATTACCTCATCAACAAATTTAGAAGCCATAACAACCATCTTGTTGTCCAAGCTTGCCAATCTGATAAAAAATAACTCTGATTTTCTACCTCAAAAATTTTGTACCTCTGTAAGTCGATATTTTCTCAATTTTCTCTTTCTAGTTTGACAGTTTCACTTGTCAAACTAATTTTCAGATTGATCTGACCTAAATTGATTCAACTTCAGTTACACTGTACTGATTTATCTCTGTTGGACTACAATTTTTGCCTTAACAGTTTATTTTTTCTCTTCAATTGTGTTGATGAAATGCATAACAAGACTTAACAATACAATGCTAATTGACTTCAATTGACATAAGGATACAGTGTAAACACTTTCAGATCTCTCTATGCAAGATATGACTGAAACTTATTCAATTTTTGCATCTACAGCCTTCAAGGAATTCTGCCAAACACTTAGCATACTAATTCCAACTCTTGGTAATATTATGATGTTATTAAAATGATTACAATTCTTGCAATGGCTCTATTCATATGACAGTGATCATGGCAACAACGGTGCAATGTTGTAATGACAAAAATAATGCAATCTACAATTGAGATGACGGAGATTTATGGATGTCTCTAGATGCAAATGTAAGCACAATGAACCCAGCAATACAAGAAATCTTGCCAATACCAAGTAACATCGATTTATTTTGTTGTTCAATGCACTATGCTGCTACAGGTGAGAATGCAAGCTTAAATACATATTTTAATAGGAACCTGGGCCTAAATCGATGACTCCAGATCATGAATTGCAGCTATTTGAAATGCTTGAAACCAACCCAAAATTGCTTGTGAGAGTTGACGTCCCTAATGCAAGACCTCCTTGGTTTGGTGCGATTATTTCCAGCATGAGATGGCTTTCCAAGTATTTCCATCTCCTTGTTTGTTTCATTCCATTAGCGGCTATCTTTATTTTTTGTCTTGATCGCACCTTTAGAATTTCTCTTTTGCAGACGTGTCTCCTTGCCAGATCGATTTGTCTTATTCGGTTCCTTTGTGAGTCGTCGGCTCCTTTAATCAATTCGAAGTCTCTTGATATTCCTCTACTAGCTGCTCCCGACAGGTCTCCCCAAAGCGACTCCTATTTGACTTCCCTTTTGAATTCGCTAGCATGTGCTAATACGTAAGCAGCTTCCGATACGTGGTGATGGCGGCAACTTGTCTAATCAAATTAATGAAGCTCCTCCAGTAATATAGCGATATTCTTTGAAATGACTTCAACAATTCTCATAAGTCGTCTAAAGGATGACACATCACCCAGCGTAGACTTCCTTTGAATCCACAACTTCAATACTGCTTCCTGCTTACTTTCGTGATCTGCCAGGATGTTGTGTCTTTAACTTATCTATCTCACCTTGTCTCTTTGCCAAAGCGATTACTTCTAAAATGAAAGACAGATTCTTTAAATATTCCCTATTGCCAGAGTTTCGATGGAACTTATGCAATTCTTGTCTTATGCCCGAATTTGTCTTTTTACTGTTGGAGCTCGATTCCTCTGTCTTTCACAATATTGACTTTGTCTTATTTGAAAGTGGTTTCCTCTATTTATTCGATGGGCTCCCAAATATGATTTATATTTGAATCGACTTGCTCAAGCTGCTCTCGACAGGTCCATTCTTCAGACTTAAATACCCGACTTCTCCAGCCTATTGACGCCTTCTACAAGGCTTATGCTTGGGATGACTTCTAATAAAATACGATTTGGCACAGAATGAAATGGGCTTGTCTTATTTGCTCAGTAGCTGCGCCTTCAGATTTATCAATATCTTGGCAGCTGTGTAGAATATCGAATAAGAAGACCTGACAAGTGTTATTTGACTCTAACGGCTCCTGTAGTTCAATCTTCCCCACTTTTCCTTATTCGAATATCTACTCTACTTGTCTTAACTGCGGCGGCAGATATGTTTTGCCTTATTTGTCTTTTCCACAACATAGAAATTCCTGTATTTTTTTTGATTCGTTGTTTTGTCTATTCCAAAACCTGCGTCTAATATCCTTCCAAATACGCCTTTGACTGCAAATACGAATTCTCCTCAAGAATTTGATATTCTTTAGAATTTACCAAAGCCACGTCTTCTTCTCAAATTCGTCTTTCCCTGTGTTTGGTGTTTCCACATTAATATCGATTCTCACTGACTTTAATCTTGTCTCTTTCTGACTGCTCAAAAATTATTAATTTTATGGATAACAGTTTTTGTTCTTCTCCAATGAATATGTACCTTGTTCCAGCATGGCTTAAAACTCACTATATATTCTTAGATTTGTCTTATTCGGTAAATTCTGAAATTGACTAACTTTGCTAAGGATTTACTCTTCAAACCCTAAGCACTCCGAAAATTTCCCTTTAAGAACCAACACAGGATGGCAAGATTCAGGCTCTGATACCACTGTAATGAACCCTAGTTCTTCTTGATTGTAGATCCCTGAATCTATGAAGCTGATTGCTGGAAACTTGTTCTAGGTTTTAGGGTTTTAATGATTTTGATGAAATAATGTATGCAATAAAATGCTAAAAATAAAAATATACACCCTACTGCAGCAAATAGATAATTTTATTGATTCACTTTGAACACTTTTACAATAGGGCATACCCGAAATACAAACTTAAGATGAAGGAACCCTTTTTCTGGAACTCTGAAAATCCAATGAAGCACAAACTTGACCTTTGAATGAAGCCAACAGTGAGCACCTTCAGCTGGTATTTCACAACCTCAGCATGCTGTTGCAATGAAGCAGGTATGCTCTCCAATGCCGATACGTTGGCAGAAACCCTAGGGCTCCCTTCCCCAAACGCCAAAGAGAAAATCTTCAAACAAATATCAAATCCTGGATGATGAGAATGAGCTCCTAAGTCCCTTTTTATTCTTTTCTTGTGTGAGCTCAAACACTTTCCTGGCCCATGTGGGATAAAAATTTATAATATTAAAGTGACTTTATTATTATAAAGTTACTTTATAACTTTATAATAACATTAAAATATTTAATTAAATCACTTAAGTCACTTAAACTTCAATATCTCTTGAAATACTTGTCCAATTACTATGCCGTCTGAGCCAGGAGTCGACTCACCCTGTTCTCCATGTGATTGGATGCCCGTCTAAAAATAGAAACCCTAAACAGTGACTTACTATAAATAGTAAGTATGTGAAACTGAGTCAACCGAAGGCTAAGCTTGAACCCATACGAGGCACTAAAGGAAAAAACCCACTGATCACTGCCAAAAGGGACCCTCTAACTAGACATATTAGCCTACGAGGGCCAAGAATAGGCTAAATCCACTGAACTTTGATGCTTTGGAAATTGGGCACATTACAAGTCACTTTATAATTTTGCTCTTTACTATATATTTCCCACTCATAGTGCAAGGGATAGGCCTCGCCGTCCATGCTCTTTACTTGTAATTCCCACTCTTAGTGGAAGGGACAGGCCTCGCCATCCATTTACTTTCTGTACTGCCCGCTGAGCAAGCAGAAGGGGTCAGCAAGCCGCCCATACTTTACTTTTCATGCACTTTGTAATTCCTCATCATGTTGATCAGCTGAGCCGTCAAACTACTCTCGTTGAATAAGTGGTCGAGTTGCATAAGCATTGTAATTTCCAGCACTTTCAGTTTATTTGCTAACGATCCCCAACGCCATATGCTATCACCTCACCTATCATTGGGATCTTGGTGAACATTCTTGGTGTAGGGTTACTTTTCTTAGCTGGTTTTGGTTTTGCTAATGCTAACGGGTGAAGTGTTGTGGTTAAAATTAAAAAAATTGTAAGGAGGATATTACAATCTTATCCATTACTTATATTCAAACAATATATAAGCATATGGAAGGATCACCTTGAGATTCAAGACGTGTCAAGAAAAATAGAGAGATGGATAACTTTTAAAAAATTTAGTTCCATATGGGGTAGGAAGATTTAATTTGTTTGAGAGGGCACAAAGCACAAGTTTTAAATCTCTACTCAACCTTTATTGCAAGTCACGAGTGTATAATCAAGTGCCATCGCGTATGGTTAAAATTTTCATATTTTATAATCAAATTTAACATTGGCTTTGTGGAGATGGCGCCTCACATTCCTGGGCGTTTTCACTCACTAGACCATTTCCATATGAACAGTCATGCAATTGAAGGCAAAAGACGGAGGGGCGAGTAAAGAAAGGAGAGAGGAAAATTGCCAAGATAAAAGGCAGTTAAAGACCATGAAGGGGGTCACAATTGAAGGGGTTAGGGGGTTGCATGGGAATGCAAAGTACATCGAACCCCCTCTTCCTCACGCCATGAAAATGATAATTTAAAGTCTGAAGAAATACCATAAGAGATAACGGAGGAAAGGTTGAGACCAAGCAATTGATGTGAAAGGTTTCTCATCATATTGGAATAGGGGCTACTTTGGTTACAAGAGTGTAGTGATTATAGTTGGTAAATCCAACACTAAAAGGAAAGAAAGCTCGCGTGGAAGAGACCTGGAAAGGAGGAGAATGTTCACACAACCAGAGGAAACCTTTAGGTCGTGCAGCAAAAGAATCAGCATATCTTGTGAGGTGACAAAATATGGGCGGATGCCTATAAGATGGAGAATATGAAAAGGAAGAGTCATGCAAAATATAAACAAGGCAGCCTTCTATGGAAATTGTTTGGGCACAGGTAGGAGGATGGCATGAAAATGAACAAGACAAAAAGGTCACGCATAGAGGGAAATTTATTGGGTTAATGGAAAATTTGGACAGATTTATTAGAGGAAAGGAACTGATGTTAGGCGGCCTGCATATCGTAGAAAGAGCCACACATGATGAAATGTAAAGAGTTGTTGGTGAGGCACGAACATTAGAAGAGAGCGTGCAAGGCATGATGTGAGTATGATAAGAGACATGAGGGTGCAAAGGCAATTCAGCATTTGAGTTTGTGGGATGGACAGGGGAAGGCAAAAGAGGGATGTTAAATGTGTAAGCAAGATTGTCAGACATTAATGTCTGAGAAATTGTAATAATTCGCTTCATGAAATCTAAGTTTGGTTGATTTAATTTAAAATGCCTTCAATCTGTATAACTGGATCGCTTGATGTTGAATGATCTTAAAAATCAAACTTGATTTGTGGTAAAGTGTGAAATTTTGATTTCCTATTTGTTACTTGAGTAGTGTATTGTAATCTGTGGGCAAAGTGTTGTAGTTTTATGGAAAAGGTGTGTTTGAGAGGTGAGAGGAGAGTTTCGTCTTCATCGCAACCACAATAATTAACTTAGAGAAAATATTAGAGCAAGCTACAAAAGAAGTTACTACTGCAAATGCCACTAGTTCTACTCAAGATAGAACATAACTCAATCAATTATTCATGTGAAAGCACTAGTAGGGACATTGACAACTCTTAAGGGGATTCTAGATGTAGACACCATTTTTAGTACATGGTACATGCTTATTTATGTTATGTACTTGGCTTCTAAGTTCTAAGTCATAGGGCTCGTCAATTTTCAAGCATGAAATTTGAATTTTGGTGAACTTCAAACTTTTAAATCAAATTGGTTAAAATTCGCCTTGGGATTCGTACAAAAAAAGTCGAATATGTTTTTATTCAAAATTTATTTTTGGAAAGCATTTTTTAGGGTTTTCGAAAAGTGATTTTTGGGTTTTCAAGTTATCTGTCTTATAAAACACTATGAATTCGCAGCGAAAGAAAACTAGAACACGTGAAGGGCTTTGTTCAAATTCGTGGTGTTTTTTAATTTGTTCCATATGAAACATGAGCATATTTTTGGAGCGTGAATATTTTTGAGTTGAAAGCAAAAAGGGCATGTTTCATAGTCTCATTTCATTTTTTTGAGGAATAAAGATCGAGCTACTGCTAAAAGCAAATCACCGTCGGTTCGTCAAATTGCATTTGTTGCACGACACCTTCCACTTTCACAGGCGCTTGTGTGACTCCTTTCATTTTTCTGCATTAGTCCTGTGGCTCTTGTGTGCCTTTTCTTTTAGTTCTTGTGAGTTGTGACCTTGTGGGAATTGCTCAATGTCCAAGCAAGCCAGGAATTTTATTTTAGGGTTTTTTCTTTATAAAATTTTATCAAGTATTTTAAATTTTTAATAATATATGTTTATAATATGAAGTATTATTTTATTTACATTAAATTGTTAATAAAAAATTTAACATTTGTCTGTTGTTTTATTTTTTCAAGGTTTTTTAATCTATAAAAGCTAATGTTGTATTATAAATTTTAATAATATATGTTTATAACATTACAACTGTCAAGTATAATTTTAGTTAAATTAAATTGCTAGTAAAAAAAATAGCATTTACTATAATTAAATTTAATATTGTTTTATTTTAAAAACCTTGGAAGTGAAGATGTGCAAGGGCAATGCACAGTAGGTGAGTGTAGGTGATGGCTTGGTCAGGTGGGATGTGCACGGCAAGGCTCGGTGGAGGTGTTGTGACGTTTTTCACACATCGCCCCATTGCAAATGGGGACCCCCTAATTTTGGCTTTGCTTTTCGTTCGTTTTGTCGTTGTCTCTCTTTTCTACTGTCTGTCTTTCCGGGATTGTGCCTGTCATTGAGTTTAAGCTTGAAATTTTGGCCAAGTCCGAAAAATTAGGGTTTTGAATTTTCCAGCCAATTTGAAGTCAAATGAGGTGAATAAATTGAAAATTGGGACTAACACTGTTGTTAGTATGCTTCCAGCAGGTTTCTACAGAAATTTCATCAGATTCTGACTACTTACTATTTTTAGTAAGTGTGCAATTACAGGCAATCCTTCAGCATATTTGAGATTCTGACAGTCACACTGCGTCCAGAGCACATCAGGCTACTCACAGGTTAAATTTGAACTAAAACGGACAACTTGCTATTTTTAGCAGTTCCACCTTCAGAGGCAATTTTCGAGGTCTAGATGTTACATTTTCTGATGCATGTCCGGAGATTCCTTCTGGGTTTTTCGAGACCTTCGCGGTGATATGACATGCAAAGCATGACGATGACTTTCAGCATTCGGCCTTCGGAGGCCGATATTAGGGTTTGCATGCAAATGTTTTCAGCGCATGTCGGCATATTCTTTCTGGGTTCTCCAAGAGCTTCGCAACGATGTAACATGCAAATGGAGCTGACCACTTTTCAGAAACTTACTATTTTTAGCCAGTGCGTGCATGTTGGAGATTTTTCTGGGTTTTTCGAGATTTTTCGGGCAGTATGACATGCAAGATCATCCGGCGGCCGGTCGGTCACTTTTCCGGCCGTTTTCTATTTTTAGCAGGTACCACTTGGGCAGCAACTCGGCACTTCAGAACTGCAAACTGACTAGCATGCAATTGAAACGAGGTCAAACGGAGCTCATCCGAGCAACATGCACAAAATTAGGGTTTCGAGCTTCAGGACTATAAATAGAAAGTCAGCCTCAGGCGTCGGCATAGGCAGGCAAATTCACCAACAATGAACATACTGTCCAAATTTCAGGTCAAACGAAGCTAAGGAAGTCTCAGAAACGAGCACTTACTATAAATAGTAAGTCACTTCAGCAGCAGCCATAAATGGCAGGTCAGCACCAGATCCCAACGGGTACGAGTCAAACATGTGATGAGGAATCCTTGGTACAAATTTCGAGACAAACAGAGTTGTAGAGGATGAAGAATCAGATGATTGCTATTTTTAGCACGACAATTAGGGTTTCCTAAAATCAAGGGCACAATACGGCAGTCAAGCGCAAACAACACCCAGTCACGATCACCAAGCATCAGGCATTCGACATATGAAATTTGGAGACTTTTTGAGTAATTTCTATTTTTAGCAGGTTGCTAAAAATAGCAGGCGCAAACAGATACCAGGCATCAGTGGCACAAACACATCCCGAGGTTCAGAACAAAGCAAAATCCAGCCTTTTGAAGCTCGAAATTAGCTTGAAGTGCAAAAAATTGACAAACTTTCTAAAAATAGCAAATTAGGGTTAGCATGATCAAAACACCCTAAATTTGGCAAAGGGGACGTAACACGTCAAATTTGATAATTTTTTGAATCCAGCACCAAAACTTGCTATAAGAGGCTGAAGACAGGTGAAATTTTACCAAGGCATTAAGACTGGAAGTAGCTGGGTTCAAATGCGCCCAAGGCGGAGTAAGGAAATTTGAAAATTTTCTAAGTCACTTAAATTGGAAGTAGACATGCTAAAATGCGCCTTGGGAGCGAGGAGGAGTTGAAAAGGTAGGAATGTTGACTAAGGCAAACGAAATTGGAAGCTCAGGCCCCCATATGCGCCTTGAAGAAGAAGAAGCATCAAAAATTTTCTAAGGCAAGTAAAATGGAAGTAAGGACCCCCAAATGCGCCCTTGAAGAGAGAGAGCTTGAGAGATGAAACCTCAAGGGGTGAAATGCGCCCTTAAGAGGAGGTGGTCATGAAAATTTTACTAAGTGCTTGAAATTGGAAGTCTAGACCCATAAATGCGCCTTAGCAACCTTGATGAGTTTGAAAACTTTCTAAGGCACCCAAAATGGAAGTAGCAGGAGGTAAATGCACCTTAGTTTGGAGAGATACCTTGAAATTTGCCTAAGGCATTGAAACTGAAAACACAACCTCCTAAATGCGCCCCTCTTCAAAATGAATGTTGCAAGTGTCAAATGCGCCTGAGGGAAATAAGGGTGTAGAATTTTGTCTAAGGCGTAAACTGAAAGTACAACCTATCATATGCGCCCAAGGCACAAACTTGAAGTTGCTAGTGCTAAATGCGCCCCAAGATGAATGCTTGACCCCTTAAATGCGCCCTTGAGACTGGAGGGAGTAAAATGATGAGATTTTGTCTAAGTGTCAAAATTGAGAGTTAACATGTGATATGCGCCCCTCGTGAGACTGGATGGAGACCCTTGCAAACGCGCCTAAGATGTGAACTGGAGGTTGCCTATATGATATGCGCCTGGGAAATGAGTCTTAAAAATATTCTAAGTGTCGAAACTGGACGCCCATGGGTCAAAATGCGCCCCTAGTCAAAATTGGAAGTTCCACCTGCCAAATGCGCCCAGCTTGCCTTCAGATGTTTGAAGATTTTTCTAAGGCATTAAAAATCCGCCTGCCACCTCCATATGCGCCTGGAAAGAGAAGAGGAGACTTGAAATTGTTCCAAGTTTTGAAAATGGAAGCCAGGGGTCCAAAAATGCGCCCTACCTTGAAGAGGATGATGAAAAATTTTCTAAGGCACACAAACTTGAAGCTCCCTGCCTCATTTGCGCCTTGACTCATAAGTGGACTCTTGAAATTTTCTAGGTATAAGAAGTGAAAGAACACCCCTTGAAATGCGCCCACCAAGCTAAAGAGGTTAAGTTAAAAATCTCTGAGGCATGGAAACTAGAGGCTGGACCCCCTAAATGCGCCTTCACTTGGAGACGGAGGAGAAAGTTGGTTAAGTGTTCAAAACTTGAAATATGCTCCCTTGTTTGCGCCTTAAGGAAAGACATGCTAAGTATTTGAAGATGGAAGTAGCAAACCCCATTTGCGCCCTTGAAGTTAGAGGATGATGGAAAAGTTTCTAAGGGAAACAAATTTGAAGCTCACAAGCCCAAATGCGCCCAAGAACTTAAATGAGGAAAGAGGACTTCAAAATTTTTGAAGGTGGAAGTGCTACCTATGAAATGCACCCATACCCCAAGGAAGGTGTTCAGAATATTCTAAGGGTTCAAGATTGGATGCTCACCCTTCAGGATGCGCCTAAGATGCATGAAGACAAGGTCAAAGCAATTGCATGCAAAGGAGGAAAATGACAAAATACGCCCAATTAAAGACAAGAATACATGCTAAATACAAGGCGTCCAAAGCATAAAGTGGGTCCCTTTGAGAATATTTTAAGTGGTAACACTTGAGGCTTGACCCCTTGTTGGCGCCCAAGGTGAGTAGGGAATTTAGGCGTAGGAGTTTGAAGTTAAATGCCTTGAACATTTTGACCTTGGAAATATTTCTAAGTATGGGAAATTTAAAATAGACTCCTCTGTGGACGCCTAGAAGTTGTATGTGGAATATTTCAAGGTGCTGGGAAATTTTGAAATTTAAAATACCTCCTATCAAATGCGCCTAGGTTTGAGGTGATAATGTAATTCACTGAAATTTGGATGAAATTGCCGGAGATGAAGTCAATAAATGCTAGCTTCACGGGGTTGATAAAATTCTTCGAGTCGGAGCAACACTGGATGTTCGCAAGAGTGAAGAATGGGTTAAAATTGATTGAATAAGTAATTTTCTAAGGTTCAAAATTCAAAAAAAATTAAATGAACCCGTTCGTTGCATACCCATGAATTTGATGCGTTCTGAGAGAAATTTTCTTCTGGGTATTAAAGATTGTTGATGAGGAAGGGATTTTAAAATCTTCTACACTTTGTCGAGGCCTTCAAGGTGGAGATTTTTGATGGGTACAGGATTGAGAAGTTTTCCTAAGGGAAAATTTTTAAAAAAATTTTCTAAGGCAAGGAATAAATGATGTTGTTGAAGATAAAATGCCTCGGCGGATGAATTTGAAAATGATCGCCTAGGTAATTTTTGATCAAATTCCGGATGAAAGCATTTTTCTCGAGCCGGAGTTGAATGAAATATCAAAGTGAAGTGCGCCAGGCAGAATGCAAGATGGGTTGAAAATTTGGTTAAGGCATGAAGAATTTGAACGCGATGTTGGCTAAGGAAAAACGATGAGCCCTTAAAGATCGAAGCGTGAAAATTAGGTAAGTTAAGATTATATTATGAAGTGTTCTAATGCTCTTCTCCTTGCTTGTTTTGCAGGAGGAACGTCGAGATCAAGCGATGATGACTTGAGATGATGATAAAGCAAATAGTCCAAGTTATGAGTTTCACATGAAGGAAGAAAAATCGCAAGAAAATGTCTAAGTGTTAGCTCAAGTGACAAAGAAGTTGAAGAACAAAAGTCAAGAGGAAGATCGAGAACAGTGTGAACGCGTCTGCAAACGGAATCTTCTAGAAGGATGATGGTGGACATTATGGCGCATTTATTACCCCACTCTCCTCTGTGGCGGTTTTTAGGGCAAATCTTGTTTAGGGCTGAGGTGGCACGATTCTGGCCACTCTATTGATTGTAACCCTAGCCGTCTTTTGGGACTTGGCTAGCTATATAAAGGGGGAGTCCCCCTCATTTGTAATTCATTTTTAGACATAGAGGTAGAAGTTAGACAGTAGAGAGTAGAGGGACAACTTAGGATTAGCTTAGTATAGATTGATAGTGTAGTTTAAAGAAGAGGGAAAGTTTTCCCTTGAAAACTTTGTAAGAAATTGTTGTGTAACACTCTTCATGATAATAGATCTTTTCATTGATGATGGAATTCGTCTTGTCATGAATAGCTAGCAAGGTTTCTTCGTCCTTCCGATTCAAGTGGTAGCATAAAATAGTTCAAAGTAGAATAAGTATCATTTCATGCAAGTAGAAGATAGAAATTGTGGAATGTGGCGTTTGATCTAAGCAACTTCGTCTATCCATACCACTAGTGTATTTGCTGATGGTGAATGCGCCTTGTGTGGTCAACTGGAATATCATGTACTTAACTTCAATCATGATTTGTATGTCTATATGCGTCATTGTGATGGTATTTTCATGCTAAGTTGTGATTTGAACACCTTGAACCACTCCTCTGAAGATTGCACCGACTCCGTGGAAGCTGTCCGATGCGAGGTAAAGCGAAGTCCGGTTAGAAGTTTGCTGAAGTTGAGCTCTATATCCCACGCCTTAGAATAGATCTAGACTCTCTAAACCTTACACCCTTTAAATTCAGTACTTTCTGGTTAGAATAGGTAATCCGAACTTCATAGACAGATCTTTCGAACATTTGAATTCCTTTCTCCGCTGTTGAACAATTCCGTAAGTCCCCTTGAAATACCAGCAAATCACATTGAGCCAAACTGAGCCTATTCGCACTGAAAGAACCTTGGAGTTGAACGCATGAACTTTCTTGCAATCTTAGCATGCGGAATACTTTGATCAAGAGAGAACAGGGAAGCCGTTGGCAACTTTATTCTGCGTTGGTGCGTTCACGAAAAGCACATCAACAGGAGGTAGCTTGGTTCTGTGGATGGGTGTACGGATGGCTCCAGGCTCCCCCCTCTACAGTTGGCTCCTGGCGCGGGTTCGCTGCTGCAGGCTGCTGGCATTGTCGTGGCCTTCAATCCTTTGGGGGCAACCTCATGTGGGAAACTTCTTTCCCATGTTGTTGTTGTTCCTGCTCTCATGGTTAAGCATCCCCTATCCTCAAGGCCTACAAGAACAATTTGAATCCTTATCATGAATGCAATGCTTATTGCCAAGAGCGGATTTTGGCAAACCCTAACCCTCCGACAAATCTTGTGGCAAAGGACCCCTCTCTTGTGTCCTACTCTGAATCTGATGTGACACCTCCTCCACTCAGTAGAGATGCCTCCTTCACTCTGGGAGATGTTGGAGTTACCTTTACAGATGATCCGATTGATTTCCATATCCAAGACTCCAATGTTTCCGTTGTCTTTACTAATGTAGGGAGTCGGTCCCTCATCTTTCCTCTTCTAAGGAAATGCCCACCCTTAGCTTCCTTAGCAGAATGGACAAAATCTACATGGAGCTATTTACCCCCTCCTACCATTGAACCACTAGACTTTGGTTTTTTCCTCCATTTCAACTACACAGAGGATTGCAACTTTGTGAAACAGAATGGTCCATGGTTCTTTGAGCATTTTGGTGTCTTCATCACTTCTTGGTCCCCTTTCTTCGATCCAGCTGCTACAAAAATCAGTCATATTCCCATTTGGATTGGACTCTACAATCTTCCTTTGATCATGCGAGATGCAGATCTCCTCAATAACTTGGTTGATCGGTTGGTTCATTTGTCAAATGGGACTCAAATTGTAATGTCCCCTTCTCAATTGTGATCAATTTAGTTGACTGTTGGCCTATTCCGGAGACCCGTAGGCTACTCGGAGGGTGAAAATTAGGGTTTCCTGTTTTTGAGGAGGTTGTTGCTCAAAGTTTGGTGATTGGATTGTAGATTCTTTCTGGGTTTTTAGAGATCTTTGCATTGGTATAGATCGCATGGTGTTCTGAGCAACTTTTTGAATTTACTAATTTTAGTAAATTCTATTTTTGGCAGTGGATAGGTTGGGTTCAGTTCAGTTGGTTCTCTTCTTCAGGCGGTTCAATTGGTATTGATGTTTTTGGCCTTTTGATGCATTTTTTATGGAGAGATAAGTTATTTTCGTATTATAATGTTATATTTTAATATTATAACCACCTTGACCTAGCATTACAACTTTATGTTGTTTAAAAAAAGGGGACTTTATGGGTGAATGCCTCATCAGGAGAAAGATTAAATATTTCAAAGGTTCAAAAATGCAAAGGGAGAATTGGATGCCAACCTTGAAGGGAAGATTATTTTTAAAAAAATTAATATTATTGCCTCTTTGAAGTGGACGCCACCTTGGAGGGAAAAGAGTCAACTTAAATTTGAAATGCCTTGACTTATGATTTTGGCACACTTTCTAGAGACTTCTGGAGATGCTTTTCAAAGTTTATAAAAGGAGACATCTTCTCTTCATTTTGGACATCTCTTGTCTTCAGTAATGTTATGCTGCCAGAATGGTAATAGAGTTGCTTCGAGGAAAGTATACCTCCTAGCATTGGCTCAACTTCTTGCTTGAAAGATAGCAACTAGCTGAGATTTTAGTTGTAGTTGAGTCTCTTTCATTGTAGTTGCACTTCTTGCATTTTGTAGTAGTGTTTTTGGCATTTTAATCACTTTCTGGAGTTGCTGGTTTAGCTTAGCTGGAAGTCATTTATGCTCATAAGTCAATAAACAAAAATGATATGGTTCTGGGTATTGTCTAGAAGTGAGTAGCTGGTTGAGGCGACCCTTTGAGCAAATTGCTAGATTTTATTGTTGAGTTTTTGATTTTTCTAAAGAAGTTTGCCCCTCCTTGCAGGCCGTACCTCTTTGGTGCTGCATTGGGTTGCGTGCAAAAAAAAATACAAGAGATTTTTGGGTGGTTTCTTTTTTGTAACTTGGGCACCTTCATCATTGGAGTCTTTTGCATTCAGTTTTGGGTCAATCGATTGAGTTAGGAGTCTTTTAGGAGCATTTCAGTGGGTTGTAGTGTTGCTGGTCTTCATATTTCAGTCAATAATCAGTCATATCAGTTTGTTGGAGGTCTGTCTATTGAGTTGGATTGTGTTTGGAAAGTCATTTAGAGACATTGGAGCTTGGAAAGAACAACATAATTCTTCACAACATTGATATAACACTATTTCTTTGGTCCTTGGCAGGCATTCTATCATAATGTAAGCTGATCAAGTAGTACTGTCGGCATTCTCATTCATCTCTTTTATTTACTTATTGTACTCCCCGCTGAATAAGTGGAAGAGGCTGGCTTGCCGCCTATTTAATTTCAGTTAGTAGCCTTAGGGACCCTCTGACCATATGCTCGCCATCTCTCGGCGCCATCTTGGTTAGAGTTACTTTTAGCTCAGCATGCATAAGATCCTCTGACCATATGCTTGTCTGTCCTAGACGCATTCTTGGTTAGAGTTCCTTTCCAGTTCTGCATTGTATCAGATCCTCTGACCATATGTTCGTCCATCTTGGACACATTCTTGGTTAGAGTTATTTCCGCATCGTTTTGGCTTTCAAGCTAACCTTAACGGGTGCGTGTTGCTTGTATTTACAATTGAAAAAAAAAAAAAATCGATCTGATTCATTACACAAATCCTTTCGATTCTTGCAAATTCTCTAGGGTATGTACTATGGTGGACATTTCGAAGCCCTTGCCTCACGCCATTAGTATCCATTCCTCCTTTGGCATTTGGACTCAATTCCTCATCTATGAAGGTCTTCCCTTTAGATGCTTTAGATGCAACATGTTGGAACATAAGATTGTTGGTTGTCCCACCAAGTGGGTGTCTGGATCTAGGAAGCTAAATCTCAATAAATGGATTAAGAAAACTATCACCCCAGACGTAGATTTCATTTGGCATAATCATGGAAAATTCTTGGACGAGCCCCCTTTGATGCCAGAGACAAATCTCGAGACTACTGTTGTTCCCTCAAATCCTCCAATTCCTTTCCCCACCATAAGTCCTCTAAAAGAAGTTTCAACTACTGATCTGGTGGGGGAGGAGCCTCGCACTGATGCTAAGGAGATCCCTTTATGGAGGATCTCGATGACGAAGCTATGGATTTTCTTGACCACGATGAGGTGGTAGTCCCTCTAAGGAAGTGCTCCATTGCCCAAACTGTGAGTCGGATATCGAAACGAAATTGCGGGGTCCCAAAGAAGAAGAAAGGGAGGAAAATTGAAGTAGAGAAACTTTAGATTGAAGGTAGAGATATTGTTGATGATGGCACTCAATGGACCATGGATGCTCTTCTTACTCGAAGCAGGAAGAAGGGATTAGCAAAACATAAGTGATAGCATTTTCCTATTTGTTGTGTCTAGTTTTTGCACGTTCTTTTGTGGTCTCAACCCTTCTTATGGTTTCTTCTTTTTTCTTAATCAGTCTAGGTCCATGTGTTACCCTCTAGTTGGTCAAAGGATGTTTTTTTGCTTCTCTCTGCTCCCTGATTGATAGGTCTAAAGCTTTTTCTTCCTTTATTTTGTTATTATATTATGGGAGTGGGCCCTTATCCCATAGCTTGCCGATAAAAAAAAAATGTTGTATTTTATTAAATATTTTTAGTTTTTTATTTTTAATAATAGCATTTAATAAATTAAACTATCATATTTTAAAATATTCAATTTAGATTTTAAACTATTTATATATAAAATTTAACAAATTTAAAGTATTTAAATTAATTTAACAAATATACTAAAATTTAATGTATTTAAATTAAATTTAAAAAATATATGATATTTAATATTAATGTTTTATTTTAAATTTAACACAATTATATAAGGCGAAATTTTTTACCCTTGTCGAACTTCATCCAAATTTTATTGTTGCCGAGCTCGAACTCAAATCCGAACCTTGTGACTTAGCTGGGCTTAATCAAGCTATTATATTTTGTACAATCCATAAGAAAATAAATAATTATTACCTTAATCAAATATGATTGGTGCTTCTTCTTTATGAGATCACCATTTCAGGCATAGATTCTCCATGGGGGCCCAAGAACTACTCAACTGATTACTTCCTCCCTTTATCTTGCCATAGATGTTAAGAGGCATTAAGTGCCCTTTGGAAACTATGCATTCACACACAAAAGGGGTTAGATCAATGAGACAATGCTCATCCTTCTAGTCTGTTGCTACAAAGACACCTCAACTATCATTCTAATGGTCATAGTTCTATCTTCTCTCAATGTTGAGGACCCTCTAGCACTCATCTTTTATAAGGCAAATCTCGAGGACAAGCTCACATTACTAGCTTCTTTTCTACAACCAATAGTTCTTTAGTCTCAAGTGTTAGGAGAGGTTCTATTGAATCTAATGGCTCCTAGGTTTGTCCAACCTAACCCCCTTAGCCCTAAACTCTTTGCAACAAGCATTCTCAAATAAAACGTTGGTACTCCAAGAGTGATTGAGGATAATATCGTTGGCTCCTCCAATGCGTCCTAATGTACAAATACTTGATGATTTTCGGTTCCTTGGGTGCAGCCTTTTGACACATTTCTAATTTGAAATGAAATACAATAGTCGCTGCCAGGAGCACTCATTTGTAGATAGCATAGGAAAATCATTCTGAAAACCAACTTCTTAAACTGCAGAAAGATGTACAAGAACCTATCCAAAAAGACTGGAATGAAGTTATGGTAAGTAGATAATTTTCCATAAGATTGAACATTAGTCTTCCATGACTTGTGATCAAGAGTTTAGTTATCAAAGCTAGACTGACCAAATAGCTGTCAAGTAATGTTGTGTATGATATGTCAAAGACTCAAAAGGAAAAAATTCAGCATGCCTTATTTTATTGCCAAGTGGCTTAATCATTTTTAGACTGAATAACACAGAACATTCTAGGGCACAATAGTGAAAATGCATGTAAAGTACATTTGAAAGATTAATTGACATGGCTACACCTTTTTTCTTCAGCAGAATATCTGAAGAGAAGACTCTCAGAGTGATCTCTCTATTATTTAAAATGGTCCTAGCTCACTAAATGTTTTCAAAACGAACTTATTTAGGAAAGTCTCATAATTGCATGGATGTTGGTGCCAAAGTAAAATGTTAGCTACATGTATCTATCCATGTCCCACTGCCTTTACTGTTTCATGATGTAATTAATATAAGATGATTGCTTTGAGGGAAAGAAATAAAGGGAGCGCACCTTCAAGAACTTCTGCAGATACAAATGTGATGAATGCTCCACAAACATATTGTGGAACCGAGTAGGGGAAAATCACATTAAAGCTTATAAATACACCCAAGCATGTAAATATCTCGGCTACAAACAAAATTTGCCTGCAAAAGGAACAGAAAGTCAAAGATAGGCATAAAACACAACGAAAGAACTAAATCCATATTATTTTTAAAAATATACAACTACCTATGAAAACTTTAAGTTATAACACTTACGTTGTCCAGGAACTATTCCTTCTAATGCAATTGGGAATGTAAATCTAAGCAACGAATGTTATGAAAAGCAGTTCACACTGGAATGGCATAATAGAGAGAAAAAAATTAAATAATAAATACTAAATAGTGAATCATCAGAACATAGAAAGCAACTTTACTAAACTAAGCTCACTCCTAGTTTCCAACAATTTCCTAAAGACTAATTTAAGATATTTCATTTGAATTCTCAAGAAAATTGTGACAGAACTCTGCATATGGTTCTGCTGAACTTAATCAGAAACTGAAAAACTTTAATATCTGATACTGAATAAACAAATAACTTTATTATGAGAAAAAATAGATTGACGTACAATCCATATTACAGTTTAGACTATCTTTGTTAGGTTTTTAATGTTTCAAAATGCATCAATTCAGTTGACATGTAGTAATAGCCATTAGGACTAGTAATAACTTGAACATCAAATATTGATAATTTTATGAAAAAAAATTGTCAGACTTTGTAAGCATCTGACAATTGTGAAGTTCCTTAACTTCCAAACAATGAACCTTTGAGAAATATATGAGTATCAAGAAAGATACAGACCTGTCCTCAAACATGTTGCTGATATAGTTGCCAACAACAACATTCACTGGTAGAACCGTCAATCCAAGCAGGGCAAGAAAAATTGCAACAGAGCTAGTACCCCAATTAAAGTAATGTGCAGTAACAACACTTGATTCAGAAAGCAGTATCTCCATTGCATATTTTAGCATAAAATAAATCAAAAGTTGCACCTGCAGAAGCACGTAAAGAATGCATTAAGATACTTTCATTTCTTCAATACTACATTCAGTCTTGAATACCAGAAACTGCATGAAAACTAGAGTGATTCAAAAAGCTTTTTCCATCAGTTTTATTTGATGCAAAATTCCCATAAGTGTCTACTTTATCATGTATTATTTAAAGCTCAGATTTGCATATAGAAACTCAATTCAAACAATGCTCCCATTTAATTTATGATCAAACCTCTAAATATAGTATATGCAGAACAAATAGCAATATAAAGATAACCAATGTTTTCAAAAAATTAAAAAATTAGAGATTTTGGTGTTCATAACAATAATCAAGCCAAAGGGCTTGCTCTACTCACTAGTATCAAGGTTGCTTTACAAAGAGTTGGAAGAAAATCTCTACTGAGAGTGATTCAGCAAATTATTATTAATGGCGTGATACTGATATAATTAGTCCTTGGAGATCAAAAGAGATAGATGATGGAGCTAGGTGGCTTGCAAAATAGTTTGAGAAAGTTTTTCCTACATTCATAGAGAAGGCAATAAGGTAGCAGATGGAGCTACCAATCTTGGTGCTGGAAGGCTTTCACAATCTTCAAAAGGGAACTTTCCCAACAATTTTCAGAAACTACTTCTCTACAATGCCTGTAGCATTGCATAATTTTTCAAAAAAAATGAATGAAAGATATATGTAGTGTGTTTGCACATGTTTTTTCTATCCTTCAAAAACTATGTTGGAAAAAAAGTTCTTAAAAAGGGAATAAGGGGGGAGGATAAACTTGGAGGTATAAAGCAAAGTGATATTGCATTTTGAGTAACAATCTTGTGCCACTCTTGGCCAGCTATCATTCTTATACTTTCACATCAATGAACAGTATTCATTTGGCACTTCCTTCAATTATTCTCACATGCTTATCAGTATGTAAGACTGTTTGTTTGGTAAAACTTTCATTAGAAAACTCTTCACTGCATCTCCATCTTCCTCAGAATTCATGGCTTCCTCTGCACACAAGGGCAAGGAATCTGGTTCAAATTGTAACCTGGAAGCTTGGGTGAGCAATAACAAGAATAGAAGGGTGTCTCATTAGATGCAGATAGTGGGGAAGTAAATTTCATCTCCTTCATTGACATGTGTTGATGTTATTGCAGCTTCGGGCTTCATACTTCCTTATTTATTTGTGATTATTTAATGGAAACATATCTCTAAGATGGCCGACCTCCTTTGTAATTATTATTTATTATTTGTAATTATTTTTATGGTGGCCAACCTTGTCCTTGAAAAGGTGCGACCTGTTGATGTGATTTTTGTGACCGCACCAATCAGCAGAACAAAGTATCTGAAGGCTACTCCATTCTCTCTTGATCAAAGTATTCCGTATGCTAAGATTGCAAGAAAGATCGTACGTTCAACTCCAAGGTTTCAATAATGCAATGGAATACCCTCAGTTGGTTCGTTGTGATTTGCTATTTTCACGAGGGGACTTACACAATTGTTCAGAGATTTGCAGCTGACAGCAGGTTAATGATTGGAAGGGGATTTTCGTGTGCGAGACGAGTGATTTGGCAGTGAGGTACGTGTTTCCTATACTAACCAGGAATGTACTGAATTGAAATGAGTGTAGGGTTTTAGAAGATCTAAATTCTAGTCTAAGGAGGACTTGGGATCAATCTTAGCAGACTTCAACTAGACTCTGCTTTGCCTCACGTTGGATAGCTTACACAAGGTCAGTGCAATCTTCAAGGGAGCAGTAAAAGGTTTTCAAGTCACAGTTCAACATAAGGACACCATCAAGACGATGCATGCCAAGATGTGAATTATAACCGAAGTTAAGCTTGTAAAGTTTTCCAGTTGACCACACAAGGCAAACTTGTCGTCAGCAAGCTGTTAGTGGTATGGATTAAAATGAAGCTGCCTTGATTAAACACCACAATCCACAATTAACATCTACTTGCATGAAAATGAAAATTACTCTAATCTAAGCTACTTGAAGTAGAAGGGGTGAAGAAATCTTGCTAGCTGCTCATAACAAAAGACGAATTCACCATCAATGAAAGCTCTTTTTATTATGATAGTTTTCACAACAATCTCTTACAAAGTTCTCAAAGGAAAACTTTCCTTCTCCTTCAAACTATGCTATGCTAACAAACTATGCTAAGCTATTACAACTATCAGTCTCTCTGCTCTAGTCTCTAATATGATCTAATGATTTACAAATGAGGGGGGATGCCCCTTTTATAGATGGCCCAGTCCAGTGGAAGGCTTAGATTACAATCAAATGGAGGGCTCAGATTAAGCCACATCAGCCCTAACCCTAAAAACCGCGAGAATAGGGAGTGGTACAATAAATGAATCAAGAGATTCCCACTCACTCCCAAAATAGCAAAGGCAATTAATGCCCACTATCAGTCATCCAGAAGGTCATCATCCAGAAAGGCGTTTTTGTTCTCCTTCTCCTTGGCTACAAAATCAATGAACTTGGCCAGTATTGCTTCAACTTCCTGAATTGAAATAGGCGGGATATGATCAAGCTGAAACTCAAGTACTGTCACCATCTGCCCATGCCGAGTGCAAGACTTCTTCCAGGCGATCAAGGCATCCTGGGTATTCTGAATCAGGCTAGAGAAAGTTGAAGTGTTCTCAAAGACATCCTGCACAAAAGCCTTTACCTCTGAAAAGAAAGGCGTCAATCCACTCCTCAAAGTGTCAGTAGTCACCTCCTCAGAAGTCAATCTCCTAGCAAAGATAGCCTCAAGCATGTTCAGGACTCCATCTACAATATTCCTCATGGCCTTTCTGACTCTGGCCGAATCTGCCTGTGCTGCATCAAAGAACCTTCGGCCTGTGGCAACTGAAGAGTACCAACCAGCAAAATCATATCTATCACCTTCCTGAATCACCCCTCCCTCAATCAACATCTGTAAGGGAGTATGCATCAAAGCCTCCAAACGATGAATAACCTTGCTCTGATAGATATGAGCATCACCCCAGGCCTGATCAACCGCCTCCATCCGTGCCATAATGCCGGAAGCCTGCTGGTAAGCATGAGCAAGATCTTCCATAAACTTTTTTGTCTCAGCACGAACGCTAGCAACCCACTTATCTGCTTCTTGTGCCATCTTTCTTAGATCTTCCAAGCCACTAACTGATTCTCGAGACAACTCGGCTGGAAGCTCAATCACCGGAATCTCCTGCCCACAAGGACGAGACAAATGTTGCACGTAGCCTATCAATGCCTTGTGCTCCTTCTTCAATTTCTTGTAATTGCCTTCAGTCTTGAGCAATCTGTCCTTGAGCGCATGGTAGGAGTTATCACATTCTTCAATTATTTGTGCTCCTATGGGGTGACCTAACTCCATGGTGGTTATCACATAATTTTCTAGAACAGCCTCATCTCGATCACACTCAACCCTTGGCATAGCCACGTGAAAGGTGCGAGAGCCATCCTCATCTGTTCAAATCTTTGAAAATTTCCTATCTCTCTTCTTTGTTGGAGGTGCACTAATCCTACTCAAGAATTCTTCCATCTCTACTGTTGGATCAGCCTCTTCACTAGGACTCCTCCTCATTCTGTCTCTGAGCCAATCTGGTACTAACTGCTGTATAACAAATGGCTGCTCATCCCTTGCTTCTTCTTCATGAACTTCTTCTCTAATTTCATCTTGACAGGGCTCATTGGCTTCTATGGGTTGAGTATCTCCTGAAACTTGGGCCCCCTGTCCTGTAACTGTATCATCTTCTAGAGCCGCCTCAAGCTCACGCTGGAAGTGTGTATCTGTAGCAGTTTCTTCATCTTCTTCCTGCTGATTATCTCTAGTAGGTGCGTTGACACTCTAGCCAATAGATTCTCTTCGTGGTGGCTAATTTGCTTCCTGTAATTCTTGTTCCTTCTTTCTCTGATCAGCAAACAATGAAATCTCCTGTATACTTGGAGAACGTGCCTCCAATGGTGTAGGTAATGCCACCTCGACTCTCGAATGCTCCAACTGGATTGGCTCTTTCCTTCGTGACTCTGGAGCTCGAGAAATCTGCTTCTTCGTAACAGTTGGCGACCTATGATCTCCCATCAAGTTGTAAGTCAAAGGAATTGACCTACAATTCAGCCTATTCACATGCCTTTCAACCCATCCTCTGGTGAATGTCAGGACTGGTATGCACAGTGTGTCCAAATCGGCAATCTCCAGCTCCGACCAATCTGGAAGTGGGAGTGGTGTATCCCTCACTGCCTCATAATCTGGATGAAGAACGTTCATGTCCTCGTCCACCTAGTCTGGTACTGGAATAATCTCACACTCCCTAATCATGCTCAAAGGTAGTCTTGAAAACATTCTTCTTCTAACTTCAGCCTCATCTAATGCACCAGCCTAGTAATCTTCAATATTTGCCTTATGCCTGAACTCTTCTGATAGTATCCATCTGATATTGTTGTGGGGGTCATAATGCTGCCTGCTGGTGTGATAAGCAAAGTGGAAAAACTGAAGCTCATTTTCAGCTTCCCTGGCTGCCTGTAGTGAAGGACACACTTTGTCTGAATTTCCCATGATGATTGGGAAGTCCAATCCTCCCTTCTTTCTCTTCTGAATCTTATCATAGGCAACAAGTTGCCTAGATATTTCTAACATCAAGATCCTATTTGTAGGGTATTTGGGCAATCTATATGGATATGAAGAAAATCCTTGCAGCCTAACATAAGTAAATTTTGGAAATTGGATAAACCAACAACCGTACCTTTCTATCAATTCTTGAGCTTCCTTCGAGATCCTGTGATGAGTCCTTTGCTGAAGTGATCTCGTTATGTGCATAGTGAAGGCATCATTGACTCTCTTGTAATGAGATGTGCTTGTCAAGTGCAGCTGCGGACAAGCCTCATGAATCTTGAACTGATGAGAGCCACATCCAATAGGCTCCTTGTATGATATTCCCCTGTACTTCGTCATACGAGCCAACATGTAGATGATGTATGAGCCCATGTAAAATGTCTTTGTCCTCCTAAAACTCTGGAGCTGCTCGTGCAAATTATCACTTATCATCACCGCCCAGTTAATATGCTCCTTCCCTTCCAACACGAGGTTGATGTAATAAAACATCCAAGGTTTGAAGATGAACGCCTAGGGACAACCTCCAACTCTGCTGAGCATCATAATCAAATCACAGTATTCCTGCTTCAGATCATCTGAAATTATCTGCCTCGGCAACTTCGTGCGAGAGGGCTTGGGCTTGTTCATCCAACGAGAGTTAATCATATCAACACATCTTTCAAATGTTGAAGCATACATCCGCTCAGCACGTTCTCTCGTCTTGTAAATCATTTTCTCATGTGAAGGAATTCCAAAGGCTTCGCCAATAGCTGCAAGCGTGAGGTTGGCAAACAATCTGCCATCAGGTGAGACAATAGACCTGTGCTCAGGGTCGTAACAGTTAGCACACTCCATCATCAGCTTCGGACACTAAATTGCTGGTGTAAAACCAGCAGCTACATATAGTCCACTTCTGACAATATTGTGAGAAGTGATCGAAGGACGATGGCCTCCAACTCCCATTATTTGACTTTTGAAAGCTTCCATGTTGAAAGAGCCCAAGTTCGTGTCAGCCAACTTGCCCAGCTTCAAAGAGAATTTTGACTCCGATAGGAATGACTTGCTCAGCTTCTTAATCACCGCCTGTCTGGATGCATTTGCCTTGCTGGATTCAGCATTATTCTCCTTGCTAGTTGCTCTTACTTCAGCCATTCTGCAAAAACAAAAGATAGTCATCAACAATTTAACTTAGAAAAATAAAATCATCGGGGCTGCCAGTAGATTTTTGAAAATGAGAAGCTGCAACACTGTATTTCATCTCCAAACCTCAACACTTCACTGCAGCAACAAAACTTCAGCACTTATAAGAAAATCGGCCAACTTCACTTCAGCCACTTCTTAGCTTCAAACTTATTCACTCTTCTTCACCCTACAATCCTCTTTTACTTCAAGTCAAACTTCTTTAGCTTGCACTGCAATCTTCACTTCAGAGCCCAAGTCGTATTTGCTAGCTGATGGAGAAAAATGAAACAACTTCACAGTTCATATGGCTAAGTCGAATTCTAGAAGAGGCCAATTTTAGCAAGAATTCAAATTTCCTCCTCAGGCAGTTGCAACACTTGGCATCTAGCGTCTGGAATATTTTGACCTTCTAGAATTTCAAGAAGAGTCATCTTCACTGGTCAAGGCATACTTAGCATTCTTAAATCATCTTTTGAAAATATTAACTTCAACTGCATCCCTTTAAGAAATTCATTTCACCAGTAGAGGTATTAACAGTTTCATTTCACCCATCTTTGGCTCGAGAAGATTATTCCCATGAAGAATTTGATCAAAATCATCTAGGCAATTAACCTCAATTTCATCAGTCAAGGCATTCTATCTTCAAAAACATCTTTTATTCCTTGCCTTAGAAAATTTTTAAATTTTCCCCTAGGAAATTCATCAATCAGGTGCAAATCAAAAATCTTCATCCCGAAATCCTTGGCAAGCTATGGAGAATTTTAGAATCCATTCCTTGTCGAAGATGTCCGATACCCAGAAGAAAATTCCCTTCAGAAAGCATTGAATTCATGTGTCGACAAACAAAGGGGTAAATTTAATTTTTGAATTTTAATCTTAGAAAAATATTTTTCCATCAAATTTATTCTCGTTCTTCATCTCTGGGCGTATTTTATTGCTTGGCCTTGAAAATCTTCTTCAAACTCATGAAGTTGGAGTATTCTGACTCATCCTTGCCAATTTTATCCATGCCTTAACAAATTTCATCATCCCCTGTCAAGCTTAGGCGTATTTCTCTAGAGGTGGAATAAATTTCAACATTTAGAAAAAATTTTAAGTCCCATCACCAACATGGACGCATATAGGGGGTCAAGGAGGAAATTTTGAATTTTGTCTTAGATATTTTTTTTCTCCATTCATTCTCTAGTCATGGCGCATATAGCATGTTAAGGTGAAAGAATAATCAACACTTAGAATATTTTTCACATAGCTAACATATTCAATATCCTTGGGCGCATTTTACATGTTGAAGAGGAATTAATGCCTAGCATAAGTCTTAACCTCACCCTGCACTTGGGCGCATTCAAGGGGTCAAGGAGGAAGTCAACCCTTTTTGTCCTTTTCCTAGCTCACTTGGGCGCATTTAGCATGTCTAGTAGGAATAACTCAACGCCTTGGTAACTTTTTCTTCACATTTCTAGAGATGGGCGCATTTAGGGGGTAGAGGTGGAATTTTATCAACACTTAGAAACTTTTTATCCACCTAGCATCTTGGAGATGGGCGCATTTCATGACCCCAACAGGAATATCCAACACTTGGACAATTTTTCAAAAGCCAACACCTTCAACATGTTTGGGCGCATTTGGGGGGGTCTGTAGGAACTTCAACACTTAGAATTTTTTTTTATCACCTTCTCAAGCTGAGGGCGCATTTTGGGGGTCCTGTAGGAAGTTTGACACTTAGATTTTTTTTTCCATCACCTTCTCAAGCTGAGGGCACATTTTGGGGGTGGTGAAAGAATAACTCATGCCTTAGGAAAATTTTCATGGCTTCTACCAGCTTGAGGGCGCATTTTGGGGTAGGAGCAGGAATAACTCACTTGAAACTTTTTCATCCTCCTACCAATCTTATCTTGGGCGCATTTGACAGGGTGAGCAGGAATTTCTTCAGACCTAGACATTTCTCATCTTGCTCGCCCCTGTTTACTATATTAAGTAAGCCCTCTGATTTTCATACCACTGAAGCTTGGATTGATTTGAAATTTTCGCCACAGGACCTTCATGATCTAGTTGATTTGTTCACACTGCCATCCCGTGCTGACTTGCTATTTATAGCATGTTTCTAGAGGTGTTTTACTATTTATAGTAACTGCTTGATTTTGAGACTTCCACAACTCTGTTCAGCTTGAAATTTGAATGACATGACCCTCATGGGATGACCTGCCTGTTCACACCGGCGCCTGCTGCTGACTTACTATTTATAGCATGTTTCTGGAGGTGTTTTACTATTTATAGTAACTGCTTGATTTCGAGACTTCCACAACTCCGTTCAGCTTGAAATTTGAATGACGTGACCCTCATGGGATGACCTGCCTGTTCACACCGGCGCCTGCTACTGACTTACTATTTATAACCTGTTTCAAAAGTGACTTATTATAAATAGTAAGTGCTTCGATTGCCCTCAAATTTTACCAGTGGATAGCTCGAAAGATACTAATCATAGTGGGATACACTGGTTTTCAAAATTTTTGGCATTTGACCCCTCATTTTGGCTCTCGAAGCTAGAAACCCTAATCGGACTTGCATGTCGATCAAATAAGCTCTGTTTGACTCTGTTTCTATTGCATGTTGGTCAGTTTGTGATACTAAAGTGTTGGGGGGGGTTGCCAGAGTGGATCTGCTAAAAATAGTAAGTTCCCAAAAAAGTGACCAACTCTGTTTGCATGTCACATCACTGCGTAGCTCTTGAAAAATCCATAAAGAATAACCTGACATGCACTGAAAAGTCCTGCATGCAAACCCTAAAAATAGCCTCTGAAGACGGCTCCTGGAAAAGGTCCTGATCCTAGTTTGCATGTTATATCACTGCGAAGCTTTCGAAAAACCCACCAAGAATGTACAGACATGTAGAAAATTCCAACATGCAAACCCTAAAAATAGCCTCTGAAGGCTGAATGTTGAAAGTCATCATCTCATCTTGCATGTTATATCATCGCGTAGGTCTCAGAAAACCCAGAAATATTCCTCACACATGCATTGAAAAACCTCGCATGTAAACCCTAAAATCAACTCCTGAAGATGAACTTGCTAAAAATAGAAAGTTGTCCGTTTCATAGTTACGACTCGCACGGACTCATTAGGGACTTCGACTCGGCCTCTGGCGACTTCGGACCGGACTCGGCTCAGACTCTGCAAAATGAAAAAAGTTGAAAAAACCTTAGAAAATTAGAGATTTTTAAAGATTTAAAACTTGTTTCAAGCACCCTTTATTGAATACAACACAAATAAAAGCAAATTTGATCACATACACAAGTATACAATGATCACATAAGTATAAAGTACACAAATTGTAGTTGCGCTGCTGAAGGAAATAACATACTTTGATATATAAAATTAGTCAAATGTATACAAAACTCATGGAATATGAAATCCATGACATCAAATGTTCCATACAAATATGAAATATCAAAAGATTCAAAACAATAGCTATAAGTCTATCACTCTATGCCTATGGCATAGTGGAGCCAGCATCCTTCCTACGAAGGCGTCTAAAGGTCTGGATGATGTTGCAGTTGCAGCCATAGTCTCTGCCTGTGTCTGAGTCCCCATACCACTCTCACCACCAGTAGCTATGTCTCCTCGTGCTCTAGCCTCCTCCTCAGCCATGGCTACAACCTCAGCCTCTCTCTCTGCCTGGTCCACCCAATCAAGGTCCTCGTCACTAAAGACTGCGTCTGTAGCCTCAGTGATCCACTCAGACTGTGGATCAACCTCCTCTAAACAGATCGGGGTGTTGTCGTGGTCAAAAGCCTTCCTGTATCTGAGCCGAAGGTTGTAATGAACATATACCAGGTCATTCATCCTCTCCACTGTCAATCTATTGCGCTTCTTGGAGTGTATGTGCTCAAACATACTCCAATTGCGCTCACAACCGGATGAACTGCATGGCTGGCTCAATATTCGTATGGCAACATTTTGCAGGTTCGGTGTATCAGAACCAAACATCTCCCACCATCCATCTGAGATGAGAAAAAGAAACAAAATCAATCTCATTTCAAGTTTCAAGTTCAAGTTCAACATTTAATAATAAATTATAATATAAAAAGATGAAAATTATTGCCTTAAATATATTTTTACCTGGCATTAATGTTGTCCTACTATCTTTGCACATTTGACGTGCAAAGAAGTCTCCTCGTGCCTTAGTGAAGGCATCTATCTCCTGCACTATCTGTGTAGTAACAGCGGGCAACATTCTCTCTATCGTCGAGTAGAGCCCACTAAGAATTTCTCTATCTGCACGGAGATCACGGCGGAAGTGGAAGGCCGGATTTAGGAAACATGCGGCTGCATGGATGGGCCTATGGAGTTGGTTTTGCCATCTCCTATCAATGATCTCCCAAATGGGACGATACTTATCATCAACTCCACCATAGACTGATCTAATGGCCTCTTTGGCCCTATCCATGCCCTCATATATGTAGCCCATTGCGGGCTTCTCCCCATCTGCAACTCGTAGGAGAACTAGCAAGGGCTCAATAAACTGCAAAGTGCAAACATGTTTCACAAATAAGTAAGTGTGACTGTCAATGAAAATGAACAAATAAAAGTAAGATATGATTAAAAATTAAAACATAATAAAGAATTAAATGTTACCTTCACAATCTCATCTGCTGGTGTCCAAAACCCTGCCTCATCAAATATGCAATCAGCCACAGCAATCCCTGCAGTGCTTGTAGAAAAGGATGAGGAAGACCACTCCTCACTAGCAAACATGCGCCTCAAAGGTGCCCTTGACCGAATCAAGGATTGCAACATGATAAAATTTGATGCAAACCGAGTGATGCCAGGACGAGACAACTCCCTCAACCCCGTGTATTGCCTCATAAGGTTAAGCACCCATGCATGATTGTAAACAAATTTGCAAATGTTTCTTGCTGATTCCATACATGTTTTTATCCATGGGAGCTTGCCAAGATCCTCCATCATGAGGTCAATGCAATGGGCGGCACATGGAGTCCAAAATATAGTTGGGTGCCTCTCCATCAATAATCTACCAGCAGCAACATAATTTGCTGCATTATCTGTCACCACTTGAACTACATTTTCTTCCCCCACATCGGCTATCACCTCCTCTATAGCCTCACATAAGTATGTGGCATTTTTGAATTGGGCGGAAGCATCAATGGACTTTATGAAGACAGTGTCACCTGAAAAAATAAGCAAAACCAAATTACCAATTATTCAATAAATTAAAAACATAAATCAGCCTTATTAAATTATTAATCACTAAATCAAATTCAAATATCAATGTATTAAGGTAAGTACAATTACCTCCAGAGGAAACTAGAAAGTTCAACAGCGTCCTATTTCTCCTATCGGTCCAACCATCAGTCATGATGGTGCAACCAATCCTCCTCCATTGCACACGCTGCTCCTCTAATTGTGCTTTCACATCCGCCACCTTTTGAGTCAAAAGTGGGCCCTTTAATTCATCTTCGCTGGGGGCTTTGAACCCCGCCCCACATATGGTTATTGCATCAACCATGTTTTGCCAAAAAGGAGACCTAAAACATGTCATAAAATGAAAAGATTTAAGTTTTTAACTTTAAATTTGAATTCGATAGTGAGATACATCTAAATTCTAAAACAATAAAATTTAAATATAAATTTTAAAACAATTAAACGAAAAAAGAATTACCTGGCTACATGGAAGGGAATGGTGCAGTAGTACCAAAAGTCTGCAATTGTTTTTTTTGCTGCATCGTGTGCATCCTTGTTCCAACCCATGCTCTCAAGCGACGGTTGGGAACCAGGAGTAGTGCGTGGTACAAAATATGAGTCCACCCTAGATTTACGAACTCTAGGGCCAATACTAATACTGCCACTACCACTAGCAGTAGCAGCGCCACCAGCACTAGGAGTACGCATAGGAATAGATGGTGCAGAAGCAGAAGCACTAGCAGAAGCACTAGCACTAGGACGGTATGGAGGCATGGAAGAAGCATCTCCAACAGCACCAAGTCCCTGTCCAACTCCAACACCTGCCAACTCCTCCCTCTGTCTCTTTCTAATTTCTTTTTGCCTTTCAAAATTTTCTAATTGCACCTGCACTTCACGAACAGCCTCAATAGGTGCTAGGGTGCAGCCCACTGCATCATGGATGGGTATGCGTGCAAGGTGGTATTTCAATCTATTTATGCCTCCATGATATATTGTTTTGCAGTATTTACATTTTGCTTCTCCTCTTTTCATTCCGGGAAAGATTTCAGCATGTTTCCAAGCAGGGTCTTTTCTGACTGGGGTTTGAGACATTGTGAAAATAATAATATGGTTTGATTTGCAAATGAATGTGGCTGCAATAACAAGTAGGGTTTGTAAAATTATTTAAGTTGCAAGTAGGGTTTGTAAATAAAAATGCAAACTATAATAATTTAAAAACAATGATTTTACAAATTACAATGAATTATTTGTTAAAAAAACACAAAAAAAACCATTAAAATCAAACTTACCTCTTAGATTTGGCTTGGAATGCAATGCAAACTCCTCCCAATCACTAGCAATGAACTTTCAATGCACCTCCTTAGCAGTATGAAGCTTCCCAAATGATATATGACCTTGCTTTTGTTTTAAACAATTTGCTGGTTGCCCTCTCTTCTCCTCCTATTTTTCTTCACAACTCTCTCTTCTCCTCCTATTTTGCCAAAAGAGTGAAATGAAGTTGCTTTTAGGGTTGGAGAGAACATATAGAACAAAAAAAAAACTAACTTTAACTTTTAGTTTTATGTTTTTTTAGTGTTTTAACTTCTTGCTGCCGCGGCCGGGTCACAGGGTCGGGACTCTCCGAGTCTGGGCGAGTCTGGTCCGTAGGCGAGTCTCTGGAGCTCGGCGTGTCAAGTCCAGGAGCAAGGATTCGACCCAGTATTTCGGCAGGACTCGCCCGAGTCATGGCGGTCTGGCGGGGAATCTCGTTACAATGGTCGTTTCAGTAGAAAGTTGTCTGTTTCAGCTCAAAACTTGCAGACAAATAGCTTGACGTGCTCTAGATGCAGTGTAATGATCAGAATTTCAAAAGTGTTGAGAAAAAATGTCCCAAACTAGGTACTTACTAAAAATAGTAAGTTGTCAGAATTCGACGAGATTTTGCTGGGGACTTGCTGGAAGCATGCTGACTGTATTGCCAACCTCATATTTCAATTTATTCACTCCATTTGACTCCAAACTAGCCGAAAGATTCAAAACCCTAATTCTCAGACTTAGCCAAAATTTCATGTTTAAGCTCATAGACGGGCACATCCCGGAAAGACAGAAAGAGAGAGACAAAAACAAAGCCAAAAGACCAGAATGGAGCAAAAATTAGGGGGTCCCCATTTTGAATGGGGTGATGTGTGAAAAGGTCACAACACGACCCCTCTAAGCAACATGTATATATAGAAGGTCACTTTCTCTCATTTGGGTATTAAGCAAGTTTGATCTCCTTCTCAAGTGCGAATTATATCAAGTGCAGATTATTCTATCTAGTGCGAATTATTCTAAGGCAGATTGTGAGTCTATTCAAGTACAGATTGAAGGGCAGACTGTTAGTTTGTGTTAAATCATTGCTGGTGCTGATTATTGGCCTTGTGTGTGGCCTCATTGTAAAGAGACTTGTTGCCATTGCTCATATATATAAGAGATATATTTGTTGCTGGGTTTTTCTCCCTCAAGAAGAGGGTTTTCCTAGGGTATCTGCTGTGTTATTGTGTCTGATTTTAAATTAATTTTCTGTGCATTAAATCTGATCATAAAAATTAACAACATGGAAATCAAGAACCCTTACACGAGCATTTGACTTCAAAGGATGTTTGGTATGGCCAAGAGTTTAGATGATTTGGAATAGGAAAATATTCCAAGGCTCTCATGCTCAACCGGAGCCCCCCTCAATTGGAAGAAATGTTTTTGATGCTTCACAAAGCCTCAATTGTGCATCCATGCTTTCCATTGCTGCCAGCAGCTACGTCATTCATGAGGACATTGGAGATGTTGATTTGGTTCAAGCTTTTGCCTAAAGCCAGCTCGGTGAACTTCTCTTGCATTTGCACTGCTAGAGACGACCACACAAGATTGGAGGATGATCAAGATTCATCTTAGAGAAGAAAGAAAAGGGAAAGTGAAAAACCACTTTACTGCTTTTCATTCTCTGGTATTTCTTTTTTGTGAGCTAAATCTTGGAAATGTATATATTTTGGCTTGGATTGGAAGGGCCTCAATAATTTGCACTCCCTTTGCACATAGAAATCTCATTTCATTACCTGTGTCCTACTAGAAAAGTCTATAAAGCTTAATAGAATTGATCATTTATCTCTAGCTCTGTTCTCATATGGGTTTCTCCTTTTTTTGCTTTCCTTGCAAAAATATGAAAGCCAACTTAGGAGATTTACTCTTAAGTATCTGTGAGTTGAAAAGAAGTGATTTATTTCTTTTCTATTACCTCTTGTGTGATCAAATGAATGAATTGTGCAAAACTCTGCTTTATTTCTTCTTCCATAGCAATTTTGATGGTTGCTGGTGCCTCAATAACGCATTTTGGTCCTCACTAAAGTTTCTGATAATTTCCTTTCAAGACTACACCTTCTTTATCACAGGATTTTAGAAGACAAATCAAGGGAAAGACATTTTTTGAATATAGATAGATAGAAAGATATATATATAGAGAGAGAGAGAGAGAAAGAGAGAGAGGTTCAGTTATAATTGAAGAGAGAAAGGCAGTAAACAGAAACGGAGAAGAGGTTTTGCACCTTTTTTAATTCAATACTCTTTTCAAGGCAGTTTTGTTTTTGCTGAATCGATGCTCTCTCTGGTTGAAATTTAGGCTGAATTATATGATGCTGACTGAAGATTAAAGAATGAAGACTGAATATCCTTTCTTTTCCTCAGCCCTCAACTGATTTCTGGTGTGATAATACATTTCTCTTGGTTGTGCCAAATAAGCTTTATGGATATAGGTGGTTGTGCTTCACAACATTTTTTGGGGTCTATGATCCCCAACCCCAGAAGAAAAATGGATAGAAGTTGTTTGTTGTTAAATGACCTATGTGAACATAGAGTTGGTATATGGGTAGTCACTTCACTGAATAATAAAGCCTTGAAATTGAAGATGTTCTTTATTCTATTAAATTCTAGGAGCAAAGAATTTTGCTTCCATCAACTGCGGATGTACATAATTTTCCTTTGGATAACAGTGGAGCAGTGCTTAACTCCTCTTAGCCACTTTGGTTGAGGACCTTGCTTTTGAGATTTTAATTATCCTGGACATCTATGGAGGTTCTTGTTCTGAGAGGGATGCAAGTGTAGCTCAAGAGGATAGTAGCAACGGCTCACTCCTCTATCTAGGAGCTAGATAATCTAGCATAAACAGAAGAAGCAACTTGCATCTGTGATAAGATTATAGAGCCAAAAATGGGAAAGCCTACATAAAAACATAAAGAGGATTTACATAAAAGAGTATCCATATGGAAGATGTTAAATGCCTATCTATTGGCGAAGACCATAAGGAAGAGGATTCTAAAATCCCGTAGGCTTATCTCAGTCTCAAAACATCAAATGAATGAAAGAAGGAAAGTCAGTCTCGAAACATCAAATGAATGAAAGAAGGAAAGTCAATGTCAGCTATCTTCCGATATCACAGTCAGGATCCTAGGAATTATGGGAGTCAGCCTTCAACCACTGAAAGATTAATACCAAGATCATAACATTGTATTGCCTTGTCTTGTAGTCTCTACCTGCCAGCACTCCTATACACTAAATTTTCATTGAATGAACCTATTAAAATTCATTCAAAATTTCAAACATATTCAAGTTTTCTGCTGACCATACAAAACAAAGCAAAAATGTTTACTTACCTAAAATAACATACAATTGCATTATCTATGCCATTGTACTGTCGTAATCAAAAAGTCAAATGTTTGTGTTGATAAAAGAGAAAAATAAAAAATCTATAATTGCAAAATATTGTAAGGGGGTAACTTTCAGAGGTTAGTTCTATTGATTAGTATTTAAGGTTCAACAATTTCAGGGAAGTTCAATAAATTATAACAGAGCCATAAAACATGCATTTTCCATTTTTACAAAATAAGTATACAATGCCAAAAAACTTGCAATGCCAATCATGCATAATAGCATCTGACCTTTACAGGTTTAGTTAGTAATTTGTATGCCTCTACAAATGAAGTTGCAGGTTTTCGCGAGTCATCTGCAGATTCTTCACTACCATCAATTTCTTGGTCACCTTCCTCATCCAGTGCTTTCTCTATAGGCTGTGAAGTCAACAAAAGAGGCTGGGTTAAGCCATCTTCAATTGTAGACTCTTGTGTTGGTCCTGTGCAGATAATAGTAGTTCCATTAGTAAGAAGCAAATAGGATCATTAATGTTACAAAGTAAAATAATCATTCCCCACAGTGGAATGATCCATTTACGCTATGTAGGAAAAATACATAATAGGACTCAAAATGAAAGAAAACATCAGCACATACTAGGGGGTTAAGCATGTCTACAAATTAGAAAAAATGAGGAATATAATTAACGTGACATTGTATTTGACAAATGACAAAGTTTAACTCGACTAATTAGAAAATTATCAATTATGCATTCTCTGATTATCCTTCCTTGTCTACTCTTAACAATCAGAGTGATTTTTTTTGTTTGTGTATATATAAACAGCAGCTCATAATAGATTTAATACTAACAAGGTACATTTTAATAGGAAAAAATCTTTGCAATCAGGAAAAAAGAAAAAAAAATGTAAGCTTAGTGTTTTAATCAAAATGACTCAACAAACTGGTGGTAGATCTAGATCAAGAGCATATCCCGAATGCATCCCATCCATATGACCCCATGGCTGTTGCAAGTAAATTTTACTGGAGATTCTGCTCCATAGAATGTACTTAATCACAGATGGGAAAAATCTTTGAGAAGACAGGTTAGGAACTTAGGAGGAGAGAGAGAATGGAAGATCAACCGATAAGAGTAGACACTGATTTGCTTCAATGTGTATGATTATGTTCTTACACAGCTATGTATCTCCACTCCAATGTGTGGTCTAACAAGACCTCATAACACTTCTGTCACTTTTATATTTCCCCATTTTCTGTCACCTCTTGCTTTCACATACTTTGCTTCTCTTTTCATTCCTTCATCTACCATGAGCCACAAGTCATGTGATAGCAAGGTATTTTGGGCTCAATGGGTTCCAATTTGGAATCAAGGGGGTGATTTATTCATCTTAAACTTCAGCCCTACTGTCCATTATGCAAAACCTAACAGCAGGCCACTTAAACTTGAACCCCATCAACAACCCTTGTGGAATTCTACAAGGGAATTGTATTTCCTTAAATGTTGTTCAAATCGAGCATCAATACCATACCCCCTTCAAATGCAAGCATTTGCCTTCTCAAAGAAGTACACAAGCCCTCTCCATGAAGCTGACTCAACCTATACGTGACAGAAAATTACAGAGCACATGCATATAAAGCAAAAAGAAATAAGATAGATTTTCATTCTAGCACCAAGATTAGCTAGCCTAAAAACAACAGATTAACAGCTTGGCATGCCATGTTGAGTAACTGGACATGGTAAAGTAGCAAAAACTGGGAAAATCTGCAATAAACTGTGTTTAATCACAACCCAGATCCCAAAAAGATGAACATGAAACACATGTTTGTTGAATCAAATTAGGTTGAGTCTATTTTTTCCAAGAACATGGATGGCATAACCATTGCTCATCTCATTTTCGTACAAGCCTTTTTGGATGGATACCTATAAGATTGTGCAAATTTTGGTTAGAGTGTTTAGATTGTTTGATGGGAGAAATTTCCCATTGACTTTTTTAACGAGGCCCTGGATAAGATGAAAGATAGGTATATTCCAATGTTACCTCCATGCCACTTAATATTATTTGAATCCAACATCCTATTATAGTGAATCAGTCAAGGATGATGCAAAGATGATAGAGGGCTGGTTCAAGTACATTGCAACAAATTTCCCTAGTGCAAAGGTGAAGAGCACAAAAGATTTACTGAGGAGGGGGGGTGAATCAGTAAATCAACACAAATTTACACTTTGACAACTTTCTACACAAACTTAAATTCTCATCAACACCAACTTTAGATATGAATCAATTTACACAAGTTGATACCAATTTATTGAAATATTAAATATATTTTTAGATGGAAGTAGGCACCAACCTACTTGATTTACAAGTGAGATGATTTAGTAGGCAACAACCTACAAGGGACACCCAAACCTTTTTAACTATTTAGTAGGCACCAACCTACAAGGAGCACCAACCCCTAATGCAAGGCACCAAACCTTGACTTGATGATTGCAAGATGATGCCTTCAATCTGACCTGCACTATCCCAATCCTCCAATCTGCCTTTGGTGATGAATGATCTCACACTTAGCCCACACAAGGAGATGGGACTTCAGATTTAGAATGCTCACTTTTTCTCTAATAGGATCGAACCTATGACAATTGAATGCTTTCCACATAAATTTATTTGATTTCAATAATCTGATCAAATGATGACTTCAACAACCTGCTTTATCAGTTTGATTAAACCAACACAGATATATTCTTTGCCTTGACCTTAATGACAATACTTGAATAGTCTTCAATTCCTTCTATGTTTAATCTGAAGATTGTAT